>JABSTQ010005280.1:0-179845 GCA_013358835.2 Ixodes persulcatus
GCGGGGAGTTTCGTTTACACCGGCATGCCCCTGATGGATTACGTCCTGAGCATTCGGAGTAGCATGAACTTATATGCTGTTCTCTTAGATTTCCAAGAACCACCGATGTGTGTAACCGATAGATTTCGGCCCTTCGTTGCAGCAATGACGGGACCTCATCTAAGTTTAGTTTTGGTCACTTCCCATCTGACGACTTTGACAGTCGTCTCCGGTATACGTGTGCCCATGCCGTCATATTGAGTGGGTCCAACGTTGGTCACAATACATGTTATTAACACCCTGGTCAAACAGCTGCATCGTTCAATGTTGGTTGTGATGGACACCTTAACCACACCCAAAAGTACTGTAAAGTTGTGAGGGCTCTCCACAAAACCTTTCACACGAACATGCACAGAATAATCGCGTTAAAAATTGGTAAGTAATTAAACTTCTATTAATACAAAACATATTTCTCTACTTGACTGTAGTTATACACATCGGTATATGTTTGATATCCACTTGCACGATGGTAACGGAGCGTAAAAACATAATTCGTTATAACCTGTGGTTCATATCTAGCTTGGCAAAGCTGCGGGACTGGCGGAGTGCCCCCTCCTTCTATTCTAATCTCCTTGGAAAACAATGACGGTTCCTTCCGCTCCTTTCACGCTGCGCCATCTCATGGCGTTTCTCAGGATTGGGAGCGAATCTTCGACAGTCTTACTCCTTGTCGGAGGGTGCCGTTCTATCGCCTCTCTCCTCTTCCGCCTTGGCCATGACGCCTACGAAGTAGATGGATGTAAGCTTAACGGGAATGAGAGGTACGGCGGATGTTATTTCCTAATTTTCCACATCTGAACAAAACTTTGCCGAGCGAGCGAACGGCCACAGATATCATGCGAAAGCACGACATACTTAAAACATCTAACGGATGTGTCCACACATCGACGTGGGGATACAGAGAATTCGGAATTAACGGACGAATATGGCTGAACTGCCTGCCTCGGGTTGCGTCTACCATCACTTAGGTAGACTCCACGCTCGACGCTCGGAGACCGACAGGTTAGCGGAAGAGTTCGGTCCAGTTATCTCTGTTATTTTTAACAGTGCGTTAGCATACACACATGACAGGGAAAATCTGATGTCGTCCGTCTGCGACAAAATAATGGAAAGCGAAGCGCGCCGCGTAGGGAGGAGGAGAGTAGTGAAAGACAACTGCGAGAGAGAGGTGACGTCACGGGGCTTAAGCCAATCGACGCGCGGTGCGGCGATGCGAGAGGGAGGCGACGACGCAGAGCGGAAGCCAATGCGAGTGGATGCTTGAGCAACTTTGAATTTGCAGGTGTGCGGAGTGCGCATGCCTTGGTTTGCGCTACAAAAATGGAGTGTGAACCAAGAACTCGCGCTGGTCCAAGTAGGCGGCAAAAGAAGACGGACTGTGAGCGAAGGAGGCGGGATGCCGAAACCGGTGAACAGTGAATGCAGCTTCAGGAAGCGGATGCGACTGCTATGCGTCCAAGGCGGGTGAACGAGACAGAGGAGCGAAAGAAACGCCTAGCTCGGCTGGCCGAAATCCGGACAGCCGAGCTAGACACCGAGCTTCTGAGAGCCCGAAAGGAGACCGGGATACTCCGTTTCTAGAGCTACCCGGTAACCAATATGAACAACTTCAAGAAAGAGCATGTACTCCTCCTCTACCCGTTCAGGTGGGACGTAGACATTCTAGGTGGCAACAAACAAGTAACGGACTATCCCCCGATGGATCCTTAGGAAATCTGTTAGCATGACCCTTGGCAAACGCCACACACGTCCCCCTTAGGGAAACACAAACACGGACTTCGTAACGAAGCGAAGAAGAGGCAGCAAGAAATAAAGCAAAAGAGAAAGCCAAAAGAGAAACCCAAAACATAAAAGTGAAGGGGTCAGCAATCAGTGGGGGTCACGCCATAGAGTAATATTCACAAGGGAAATGGCGGAATGTCCGGCCGGTTCGTGGCCCAGGTAAGCCTCCAATCCCGTCCGCGAAGCGGCGCTGCTACGAAAAGTAGTAGGAAAGATTACTGTTTAAAATACTCCCGCTAAACATTATGGTGCTTTAATATTAATTCAAGAATTTAAAACTGTCATAAATGTCGACTTGGTTCCCCGTTAGGCAGCTTTTCACTTTGTGCGTGCCACGTGAGAGAAGAAGACTACGACAGGCTGTCATGTCAGATGGAACGCTACGGCGTAGGCCTCATGGAAGACGTTCCACTTGTAAAGAGACTTGTGAGTCTTCCTCTAATAAATATATAACTTTTGCAACTGTTAAGAGTCCGTTAGCACCACCAACGCACCACAAATCATAGTGGCAGAGAACAATGCTAATAAAAGAAAAAGAAGCAATGTGATGCAGACCGTCAGCAGGTTCAGATGTGTGTTCTTTTCTTCCCACACTCGTAACAAAATGGCGACGAGGTAAAAGAGAACCATGCCGACGTTCGGCAGGATTGAACCGTTCGAGGAGGGAGGCGACGAATGGCCTGCATACGTGGAACGACTTCACGAATTCTTCTTTGCCAACGAAGTTCCTGCTGCAAAGACGAGATCAATTTTCCTGAGCTGCTGCGGCCCGAGGACTTACTCTTTGCTTCAGAACCTGGTGAAGCCGCAGGCACCCCAAGACAAGACCCTCAGCGAGATCCTGGCCATTCTCGGCAAGCATTACGCCCCTACGCCGTCCTCCGTGGTTCGGCGCTTTCGCTTTAGTTCAAGGGTTCGTCCCGAAACTGAATCTGTCAGTGACTTCATTGCAGCGCTGGGGAGCTTATCGGAGCACTGTGAGTACGATGCTGAGCTGGAGAAAATGCTACGAGACAGAATAGTTTGCGGCATAAACGACGCCGTGAGTCAGACTCGACTTCTTGAAATTGCGGACCTCACCTTCGAGGTTGCTGTTCAAGCTGCACGCGCCATGGAATCTGCAAAGAAAGATGCTGGTGAGCTCTGTCAAGCTCAAGCTCGTGCTCAAGCTAGTACAAGCGTTATTTCCACGCACAAGATAATGCACGCGGCGAAAGACACGTGGTGTGCGGATAGACCGCGCCTGCAAGGATGCTAGAATAAAGTGCAGCTACAGGTCCGCCAGACAAGACCATGTAAGGCATGGCTGAAAAAAAAAAAGTTGTGTTTCATCATGCAGGAGGAAGGGTCCTTCGCAAACGTCTATCCCTGCGCTCTAACCAAATATTTAAAGGAACTAAATAAATACATGAATTTGACAAAGAAAAACTGCAACTCGCGCCTTTTGCATTCTGCCCGAAAGATAAAGATACTTGCTATTCTCCTTTTTCTTCTTGTTTCCTTTCAGAAACCAGACCACGACCTAAAAGCATTTGATCTTATTTCCTATGAGCGCTACTTAAAACTTCAGTATTACAGGCCTATGAGCGTATTATCGACACGGGTTTATGTAATCATCTCTGCGAGACGTCCATTAAAGAACCAATGCTAGAGGCCGTACAGCGCTAAGTGAATTGCTCATTTACAACCAAGAGACCAGTCGCCTCATTTGGGTGGCTGACTGACTTCACGCACCGAAAATTTGGGAGATCTACTAATCGCTAAACACTAACCCTACGTTAAGCGGTATCGTACCAAGTGATGTCCAAAAATTAAAAAAACGAATCAATTTTATTTTTATGTTGAACAGAAAATTAAGTGTAATTGACGACTCCTGCATGTTATATGTCGTAGGATTTCTTATCAAACTTTTGCTCGATAAAAGGACTCAGAACCTTGTCTGTTCTGATTTGCTGAAGGACAAGTCTGAGAAGGTGTCAATGCCTCACCAGACTGTACTGATGTGAATAGCGTATCATGTGCCCGCTATATTGTTTGGAAATCTAGTTGTACCCTCAGAGGCTGCTTTTGATTTCATCTAGCAGCTAGAATCTCACTTCCTTGCCATTGTAGAGAATGTAGCAAATGTCTGTGCTATTTCGGTTGCAACACTATCGGGTGTCAATTCTTTCCGTATCTGTTCCGAGGAGTGTCAGAAAAGGTGTTTAAATATGTTTTGCCGAGTGCTTTTCTGTTGGCATACCCGTTTCGTTAACAGCAACCTAGATAAAGTATGTTTCCAGTCTGCTGTTTCTGGCGGACAAAACTTAAAAAATTCAAATGGTAATTTCTTTTTTTTTTTTAAATTGAAGTTGTCTTTATATGACTAGGAGGTATTTTATTTAACAGTGCAGTTTTGGTTTCTATAAATATGCCTGTACCTGGTTTAATTTCCAATATATGGTTTGATGTTTTCTGTTTTAACCAAAAACAATGTTAAAGTATGCCGAATTGATGTAAGGAAACTGAAGTGGAAACTGTGTCTTACGGCGTTATGGTACACATCGCTAGTTGGTGGCTTTTTGGAGGTTGAGAGGGAAAATCTTTTATCCTGTGACCTGTGACTTTGTGACACTTTATCATCAAGACGCGCATTGTTTGAGCATCGTAAATTATAATGCCACGAGTTTTCCCGGATTTCTTTGCCTCATTCAGTATGTTGTAAATGTTTCAATATGTTAATATTAATTTCCTTTTTTTTAAATAATTATTGCTATCTTAGGAAAAATGTGTCGCCAGAACTGATTCATTGGTACATAATTCAGCTAAAAATAAATTCTGTTTGAATCACTTCCTCTTTAGTTATAATATCCCAGAAGCCAAAATTGTTCTTGGCTAATTTTAACAAATAGTTTACCGCAGCAAAATATACTTTTAGTTGTGTGATGTCGGCTGATTTTTACTTCAGAGAGTATGCAATTTCTGAATTTAAATGTGTGTAAATACAGTAAACATTCCAGCGAAAATCGCGACTAAAATATCAAGAGGCCGCATTTGCACGCCCGTGAGCAATACGGCTGAATTCGAGACCAAAACCACCCATACCGGAACTGGAAAGCTTCCATAAGAACTTTTAATTCCGCCCGCTCTATGGTTACACTGCTTATACTTCATACAAAAGACAGTCTGCAGCATGCAGGTTTGAACGCGAGTCACCGCGAAGTCTGTGCTAGAATTCCGGATGGCGATGAGTTTAAAGGGACCATGAAGGCAATTTAAGTTTTTTTTTAAAGAAGGTGTTTTCGGAAGCATTGGGGTCCTGGCATGCCACACAATTTTTTCTAGAACTTTGTGACTCTTATTTCTGTACCTGCAAATAAATCTGCGAAACCGAAACAAACATTCAGATTTCTTCCCTTTTTCGCCTCTGGAAAGAGAAGTGACGTCAAGGAGCACTGTCGGCATCGGTAGGATTTAGTGCACACTCAGTGTGGTTCCCGTGGTTCGCTATAGTGCACGGCGGTCTGTGAAGAAAACCTGGAAGAAATGGGCGGCAACGCCGCGCTCGCAAACGAGTTTGAGCTCCCGTTCAGCGACCTCACGCCGACTGAACGGGAGATGGTGGTAAGGACGCAGAACTCTGGATTGGCGCTTTACGAAGGCGCCATAGACCTACCACCAGCTCCTCGGTCGCCGCCTCAGAGCGACTCCGGCTGACGTGAAGGTGCTGCTCAAAGTCTTCTGGTCGGAAATGCAACAAACAAATCATGACACCGCTGTCCACAGCTCTACGCAAGACGACGGCGCGCAACCAAATGCTGCGCATTGCTGCATCGGTCGGCAGTTTATGCAAACTAACGTCGCCCGATCGACCACACGTCTTTAGCCGACCTTTCGCGCAACCTACTACTGCACATAAACGCGGCATGATTGGTGAGACACCAGTTCGCAAAGCGAACACGAGACGACGCACGAAACCAGAACCAAAAGTCCGCCGCCTCCGGCGCTCGTACCTTTTTCTTTTTTTTCCACGGTTGCTCGATGCTTGTTACGCGCCCGAGGTAGCAGTGCGGGATGCGTTCAACCAGTGACAAACGGAGGGATCGCTTCAGATTATGCTTTTATACACGGTATGAAACCTATTAATTCCCAACTACAACTTTAAAAGATTATCCAACGTTCAAATGAACTTTTTTCATCACATCTCACCACCGAAATCGAAACCAAGAGCGCGTCTATCGTTTGAACCAATCGCCAGACGAGGAGCCCGTTGTCGTCACGCTTCAACGGCGCACTTTAGTTCACCTTTCTGCCGCCTCCTCGGTGGGGTCTCAGGCATCGTTCCCGGCGCTATTATTACCGC
This sequence comes from Ixodes persulcatus, assembly GCA_013358835.2. Classification (NCBI taxonomy): domain Eukaryota; kingdom Metazoa; phylum Arthropoda; class Arachnida; order Ixodida; family Ixodidae; genus Ixodes; species Ixodes persulcatus. Next base: position 6,164 of record JABSTQ010005280.1, read on the forward strand.
GCCTGTTTGCTCGATTGGTGCGGCACCCAAACTTCTGTTCGGGCTAGAACTTGGTCAACAGTATCTGAGACGTGCCTGACATCCATTTCAATCGTCGAATAAAACTTCGAAACTGCCTTCATGGTCCCTTTAAAGGGGCGATGCAACGATTTTTGTAGTTTGCCCAAATACCGTTTACAACGGATCCCTGACGTTAATGACCTGTGAAACACCCATTCGTTTTACATCGCACGCAATTGAAATCACAGAAAAAATTAAAGAAAATGAGCGGCGTTCATTCCCTCAACTCGCAGCCAAAACAAGTGGCCACGTGATCTGGACCCGATTATATGCCGCCAATGTTGATCATAGCCACGCGCTGGGGTCGGCAAAGCATAGGACACGCGCTGAGTTCCAGACATTGTTATGGTTCGGCTATTGTCGTCATTGCAGCGATTGGACACGGGCCACTACCCGAATGCTTCTCGAGCTATCGATTATCACGAGCCCAAATCTAGTGCCAACGCAATGCTCGGCTCCAATATATGAGCCACATTCAAATATCGTCACTGGGAGGTGCTGCGGCCACCGAGTTACGTCATCAAGTTTTGCGCAGGAGAGATTGAATGAAAACGCTCGCTTTTGACCTTGAAATTACACCGCAACAAAGGAGTCTCTTGGCCAGTGGCATTGCGTGCGAGTATCATTGAGTCCCACTAGTGCCAGTAGGCTCGTTTGAAGTGAAGAACATTCCAATCGAATTTCGTTGCACCTCCCCTATAAGGAGAGACTTCGCATGCTCCACTCGAGCACCGGATATTGCGGTGACTCGCTACCCGGCTTCAGCATTTCCCAAAGGGGACGTATGTGGCGTTTCCCAAGAGTCATGCTAACGAACGCATTCCCTAAGTATCCACCCATGGATGTTCCTTTACTTTTTTATAATAATCTCTTATAATATGGTCGCAACATCCGAAAATAGTTTTTATAGTACAAAGGGCGCAGTCGGTGAAGTAAGATACCTGAAATAAAAAGGGCGTCATGCGTGAATCAGTTGTATTTGTCGCGCTCATGTAAGAAGCTGGGGGCGTGACCACTTTTGTCGAGAAACACAAGGAATCAACTACTTTCTATCGAAATGATTCGTCATTTAAGACTTTTGAACGCAGGCTTAATTTAGATCAAGTCTTTGAGGAATCCGGAGAGCAAGTCGTCTGCTACTTTTGCAGGAGTTGCGGTGACGTCAGAAAGACGCCTAGCTCTGATTGGCCCTAAACGAAGGATAATGGGTAGACCTCAAGGCAAGCTGCCTTGAGATCTACCCACTATCCTTCAGTCAGAGCCAATCAGAGCTCGGCGTACTGACTTTACCACAACCTCTACAAAAGAAGCCGACGACTTTACCACAACCCCTGCATAAGAAACCGACATCGTTGTGGGCGCCGCCATATTGGCTCGTATGCAGAGCACACGAAACTGCCGATCGTCATGATTTAAAAGTGAGACTTTATCAGCATTAGATTCGGTGTTGGGAAGGTCATGTAATATTGCTTTGCTCTGTCGCGAGCTGTTTAAACATTTGTGGAGGGCGGAAAAGTGTTTCCTGTGATTTCAGATAAAACTTCAGATAACTGGCAGCCATGATTTTAAGACACAATATGGCCAAGTGTCGTTACTCTGAAACGTAGCTTATTCAGTGGCACGAGTCAAAACAACTACCCTCCTGCGCCCGTGGCGTCACAATGCAATTCCGTGTCGTCTGCCAGCTCTAAATAGGAAGCGACATCCCGTCGTTTCATCAACCCTTAAAGTATATGCATGACAGTGCATAAATCTATCGCGAGCTTTCTCAAAACAATTTCTGCTGAACCCCGATTTATGATCACTCAAAGAGCAGTTCACAGTTGAGTTCCTCAAACTCAGATGTCTCTTCGTATTCGCCTGATACAATGCGAAATATTCCAGTGTACTGATAGGAGTGCGTCAGGCACCTGAACATTAAAGAGTATTGGCAAATGGCAGTAGTATCAGCTGCGAGATGTTTCGGTGGCGCCCTCGTTCGGTTACCTTTCGTGACGTCGTTACCTTGTGAACAACAAGCTCGATGGTGTTTGTAATAAGCATTCTGGCAGCCTGAAATCATAGCGGTCTCAAAGCAACACTGCCAACGCCGTCAAAATTCAAGTTCTTACATTCCTCTTATTTAATTCAATGATACATCCTTTGCTGACGTTGTAGTCAGCATTCGGCCAATTGTGGTGGGCCGACCACAGCGACACTTTCGATCGCTCAAGTCGCCAATAGAGAGGGACGTTGGCCACCGTGAATTGCATCATTCACGCCCACAGGAAGTAAGATCGACGTGGGAACGCACCAGATGAAAGGCGTTCCCTAGCTACGAGGGACGAGGAAAACCGCCATTTGACCGCCAGCTCTTCGCAGCTGTATTGGTGAACCCTTTCCAATAGACCCTTTCCGAAATTCAGTCTGACCCCTTCGATAACTATTATTATCAAAGTTTATAATATCTGTACATGCTAATGGCGGCCTTTGATGGCTAGTGAAGCAGGAATTTGAAGACGGGTACCGACGCGGAGCGTGAACATTTCAGACGTTCGTTCGCTGCATTGTTGTTCGATGTCACCGTAACGAGCCTTATAAGCTTCTATGCTCTACACTTTTGAGGGTGTCATGTAAATCTATTAAATGATACCCTTCGGGACGCCCGAGACAGGTGATGGCAATAGAATGTAAATAATTTTATAAAGAGTTTTACTCAACCAAGAGCCTCGAACAGAGGGTAGTTTCTAAAGGGCCCCTTAAAAGAAAAAAAAGTTTTTTTTTTTTTTAAACAGCCTGGTTGGGACACGCGTGTCGAAAAATGAATTTTACGCGAAAAAAAAAAATTTAGGGCAATATTGACGGCGAGAGATTTATTTGAAATTTTGCGCGCAAATTCCATGGTCATTCAGCTCGGCTTCTCATTGGTAACGATGGTCATTCAAATCAGCTTCTCATTGGCCAATAGAATGAGTGGCAGCTTAGATGTTGGTTATAAAATCTTCGTGATCTGTTGAAATCGCCTTTTGAATTACATTTTTTAGGTTTAAGAAACAATCCATCGAAGGAACGTCGTAATTGTTTACAAACGTTTTACAAAATCGTAACTTCCGTCCGGATAAAGCAACAAACAAAAGCTTCGCCATTTTTTTCTGTCATGGTCGCCGTCTTGCAACGTGTCTCACGTCCTCGGGTGGTTTTATAGTTTTATCACGTTTCTATGTGAAGACCTCCTGAAGAGGGCTTGTTGCTTGTGTTAGTTAGTCATGGCTGATTCACACGACGGACTGATTGATCACGTGACGACATGTCCGCGGTTCGTCTGTCTCCCAAGCGCATTCACACCAGGAAGACGACGAGCAGACGCCAGCGAGGACGGACCGAACCTGGTCGCCACCCCACTGTGCCGCGAAACTCCAACATCTGACTGTGGCACCGTTGTCCAAGAGAGAAATCGACGTTCGCTACCGCGATATTAAACCGTACGCCGCTGTTACGTGCAGATCGAGACAAAACACCGTGATAGGCTTCGCTCGAAGCGCCACTAGCTTTACTAACCCAAAGCATGAGAGTGACACAGGCATGGTCCTGCGCGAGAAGGGTTCCGCGTAGAAGCGACGAAGTTCTGGGCTCGCGAAGGGGCGTTTGGAGGTGCCTTCACGCACTCCGCGCTCGTGCACAACACTCAAGTTCACCACAGCCACAAGAGAGGTCTCGCTCGGTGAAATCCTGATTGGACGTGCAAGAATTATCGCGGCGTGCTAGACGAGTTTTGACGGAAGCTTCTTGACGCGGACCCGGAGGAGTACCGGAACCTGCGTCGCGTCAGCCAGACAAAGTTTCTGCAGTTCCTTTCACACGTCGAACGAAGAAACGCCTGACAAAATAAACCAGCGAACGCACAAAACACAACGATGCTCCACTTTTGCTTTCATCGCCCAGAAACAAAAACAAAACAAGAAAACAATGTACCGTTGCCAGACTAAACGCTTTTCAAGTCAATCTCCCGCCAAAAATCCGTGAGTGAAAAAGGCGTTTGACTTTATCAGTCCGCGCGTCCGCGGACGAGGCGCGGATCGCAGGAATCGGTGACGTGCCGGTCACTTGTACACTGTCTGCGGACGAAAATCGCGATTCGGTCCGTCGTGTGAATCGGCTGTACGACGCGGTACGACGTGCGACCGGCAGACACAGGAAGTAGCAATGGCTCTCGTACGGGGCGCAGCCAAGTAGCCAAGCCGATCCACTACGAAGAGGCGGGGAGTACCTCTCTTCCATGCGCTCGAAATGCCGAGAGAAAACAAGTGGAAAGAAGGTGACTACCAACTAAATTGCGTCTGGCGCAGTCAATATTGCTCTAAAAATTTTTTTTTTTTTTCGCGTGAAATTCATATTTTGACACGCGTGTCCCAACCAGACTGTTTTGAAAAAACTTTTTTTTCTTTTCAGGGGCCCTTTAACACCATCGAAGCTGAAACAAATATAAAAAACGGTACATCAAAGAACACCGTAGCTTTCGTACGTCTACCGTTGACTAACCTCCATTAGCATACAACAATTTAAGCCGCCTCGGTGGCTCCGAGGCGAGAGCGTCGGCCTACGGATCCCCATGCGGCGGGTTCGAATCCCGGCCGAGGTGCCCGCAATATGACGGAGGCTTATTGCGGAGAAGACGCCGTGTAACCGAGCTTTCGGTTGCACGTCAAAAGATCCCCAGGTGGTCCAAATTAATCCTCAGTCCTCCGTTGGGGCGTGCCAGATGCCCGTCGTTGGTTTGGCACGTAAAACCCCCAAATTTGATTTGATACAACAATTTAGACTGATATTTAAGCCAGTACATGGTACTGAACTTGTGAACGTGTCTGTTGAAGCAGGAGCTACCCGGCAGTTCAGGAGTCCATCCGGACAGTCCTGCCACAGTTTAAAACTGATGTCTCAGTACGAGACGACAAGGGAGTGGAAAGTGGCGCCACAAGCTCCGGAGGGGAGGTTCTTTGTTTTTGTTGTTTTTTTACGTAAAGAAAAAGAGAATGAGAGGTGTTAGCCTCCAGTCAGGGACGAGTCGCTACCTGGCATTTTGGGAGAGGAATAAATAAAGAAAAGAGAAATAAATAATTATGTTCAAGTTTGAACATTCGGTGCCCTGTAATCCAAAAGCCAACGGTGTGTTTAGAATTCGGCTGGTGCGAAAATTAGTCCACAACGAGCAGGGAGATATAAGTGCCTAGCAAGTTTGCCTGTGCTCTTTGGCAATGTATGTTTTGTACCAGTTGAGGCGAACTGAGCCACCCGCTGATTTTGACCGTTTTAAATTTGAATAAATGGCATCGAACGCAAACAAAAAAACAAGTTTCAAGTACTTCTGTGATTTTCGAAGTGACCCTTACATTTTGCGAGACTGCATGCTTTTGAATGTTTGATGCAAAAGTTGATAAAACGTGACTGGAACCCTCTCATCACCTGCCCACTTCCCATAGGGTATACGTCATGATCAATGGCTTGAGCCCAGTGAGTAAAGTAAGCCTGTAAGGTATCTACAGCCGTCAAAAGGCATGGTGACTAGTGGGGTGCTCACCTTTTCTTAGAGTGTAGGGTCTCGAGCGATGTGGCCAATGAAGGCAGCGTCCATCTGGAAAACGCCATTTTCTCGGGATCCCGGAGCTGTACGGCCACCTTGCGCGCTGACTATATTCCATTCACCCCTGAGCTGAGATTGGTGTGGAAGCTACGTCCTCGTTGGACCAGTCATACATCTCTCTTTCGTCATGTGATGACGCTCTCGCTCATATCCACGTGCAGAGAATCGGGTCAGGTGGTGAAAGGGATGCGGTTAATCGGTCCGGCGGGCGCTTAATTCCCACTGCAGCCTTACTTTAGGCAGCATGTCTCAACGCAATGAAACTTCGTAGAGTCCAAAACTGGGTACAGCAGTGCGATCGGCCAGAGGAAAAAAAACTCAGACAGATTGAAAGACCACGTCTTGCAGGGCAGACGGGTAAACTAAACCATCACGAGCGTTGGAACACTGGGAGACCCGCAGGGACTTTTTTACAGCTCTGAAAAAACGGAAACATCAAAAGTGTTGCCATACTGCAAAGAACCTCAGGAGCCAATTTACTGCTCTAAAACAACTTAACCAGAATGATCGCAAAATCGTCATGACAAACCGCAGGTGCTCATTTTCTGCCCTGGAAAGGGCAGAAAATGCCTGGCTGTACGACGCGGTACGACGTGCGACCGGCAGACACAGGAAGTAGCAATGGCTCTCGTACGGGGCGCAGCCAAGCAGCCAAGCCGATCCACTACGAAGAGGCGGGGAGTACCTCTCTTCCACGCGCTCGAAATGCCGAGAGAAAACAAGTGGAAAGAAGGTGACTACCGACTAAATTGCGTCTGGCGCAGACAATATTGCTCTAAAAAAAAATTTTTTTTCGCGTGAAATTCATATTTTGACACGCGTGTCCCAACCAGACTGTTTTGAAAAAACTTTTTTTTCTTTTCAGGGGCCCTTTAACACCATCGAAGCTGAAACAAATATAAAAAAAACGGTACATCAAAGAACACCGTAGCTTTCGTACGTCTACCGTTGACTAACCTCCATTAGCATACAACAATTTAGACTGATATTTAAGCCAGTACATGGTACTGAACTTGTGAACGTGTCTGTTGAAGCAGGAGCTACCCGGCAGTTCAGGAGTCCATCCGGACAGTCCTGCCACAGTTTAGAACTGATGTCTCAGTACGAGACGACAAGGGAGTGGAAAGTGGCGCCACAAGCTCCGGAGGGGAGGTTCTTTGTTTTTGTTGTTTTTTTTTACGTAAAGAAAAAGAGAATGAGAGGTGTTAGCCTCCAGTCAGGGACGAGTCGCTACCTGGCATTTTGGGAGAGGAATAAATAAAGAAAAGAGAAATAAATAATTATGTTCAAGTTTGAACATTCGGTGCCCTGTAATCCAAAAGCCAACGGTGTGTTTAGAATTCGGCTGGTGCGAAAATCCACAACGAGTCCACAACGAGCAGGGAGATATAGCATCCGCTGGTATCGCAGTGCCGATCCGAGATGGTAAAGTCAGCTAATGTACCGCGGAGGTTCCAATCTCGGCTCCGTAATGTCTCAGGAATGATGCTAACTTACCGTGCTACCTATTCACACGCATACGTGAATTTTAACATTGAATACTGGTCCCATATATATATATATATATATATATATATATATATATATATATATATATATATATATATATATATATATATATATATATATTGTTCTTGTGAATGCGAACATTAGATTTGGTTAGGCAGCTCTCCGTCCCGGAGATATCAGAGAAGGCCATGAAAGGTTTATCAAACATTCCCCGCGTTCCGTTTGGGTTCAAAAGCGCTTTGAGAGTGGAGTGGGGGAGTCCAGCTGCAGCGTAGGATTGCAGTAGTTGTCTCGGCCTCAGCGTGCATCACAGATTGCAGAAACATTCGACAGGCGGCTCTGCTAGTACCGCGTGTCACGAGGAGCGGCGTTTCAACTCATATTACTGAATTATTTGAAAACTCAAATACTAGGAATTCGAAAGTCGAATTGATTTATTGGGGCAATCATTATTGGATTCGAATTCAAAACTCGAATTCACACATATCTCCAATATTTACGTGAAAACAAACGTAGGTAAAATGCCGCTTCCACGTTTTAGATTGATTGTAAAGAAAGGCTAATTCATGTTGGCGTATCAAAATCTGTGATAAGAAAAAGTTGTTGGCTCGCAAATGTCGAGTCTAATGGAAAGTAGTTTCCAAAGCAACATGAGCATGAGAGTTCAGCTATCTTCGCGCTCTGGGCGATTCCTTATTTTATAGGTTTTTTTATTTGTAGCTCGAGTCAATAGGGGAGTTTGGGCGACGTTCCAAGAGCCCACAAAATTAATCCGGTGGGGTACGGGACACGCCGGTCGCTTTCCGTTTTCTGGGGGCCTTTGAAATGAGCGAGAGCTCGCTGCTGACTAGCCATCCATCATTGTATGCCTCTTAGGACAGAGGACGAGATCAGGCAGAATTCCCAAACACAGCAACCCCTGTCAACAGCAATTTTCTACACTTCCCCCTCCCTCTTGCCTCCGGTCCCACCTCCCCCCACACACACAACACTTATTCATGCTCCCAGCCAATAACACTAAAGTTGGCCGGACATACGGGTACGTGTACTTGTTTTTTTCCCCTTTATTTGCAAGCAGAGCCACCACCTTGTTTAATATCGGCCAACTTCTTTCTTTTTCTATTTTGTTGCACTTTATACACTTGAGAGAAAAAATGTTTGTTTCTACTATATTTTATTTTATTCCGAGCACTCTGCTTAACGACTGTATAGACAGCGTAAGAACAAGTCACCTTAGATTCCTATATTTGCATTCTTGTTATCCCGCCCTGTAAATATGATTTGGATAAAGGGTAAGACTAAATTTTTATCGCATCGCTTTTGCCGCAGCATCAATGTCGACGCTCGAATGTTCGGGTTAGAAACTGAGTGCTTGCAGTATCCTAGACCTGATTGAGAGTATAAACACAACGACGAACAAAACGACACGTGTTTAGTTTTTGTCCGTCCTCGTGATTATTTTTCAGTAAGTTCAGATTGCAAATAACGTGCTCATCTCAAAATTTGTTGTATTAATCTTTTTCTTGTTAGTCCACTGCTACTGTAATTATGAACGTTTTCTTACGGAACAATGCAATTTTTGTCATGGGCAATTGAAGAGAGTATGACGGTTTATCCAGAAAACGTTTAAAATATTTCTAGATAAACGTTAAAGAGAACATAAATAGTCCAGAAGGAAATTAGAAATTATCACTCTCATTCTGCATTTTATTATAATCATCTCAATGATTCCCAACCCATTAACTTACCGCGGCTTCTAATGAACTCGTCCAACTTAGTGGCATCGATAAATGATCCATTCTTGCCTCAGGCAAAGTTTGACAGAACATTTGGCTGTCTCCACCGTACGTTGACGATCATAAGTACCCCATGAAATATGGCTGAAAAGGCGACGTCACGTGGCATGTCTTTATCGCTGTATCGACATACGCTGTGCATAATAATGAAGCTGCCGATACGTCTCGGATGACTCTTTCTTTTGCTCACATAAAAAGAAAAACAGCAAAAAAAAGTGCAAATGCTATTACTTTTATATGATACTCGTTCTTTAGGCTGGCTGCCATGCTAAACAACCGCGACGTGACTGCTCAGTGTAATCACGTGCCACTGAAGTCTACTCAACCACCTACCAAATCTGTTGGCTTAAAAACAGAAGTCTCACTAATATTGCTCATTTTTTTTGTTTTTCTTAATGACCTCTCCTAGTTTCGTAGATCTGCACCAGATCGCAAATCAGCGAATCTGTATTAGGGTAGTCAAGCGTGAAAGTGAATATTGTAAACGACTTAATTTTCGCGGGGTCAAATTTTCGCGAATCGGGCCAAAGCTGAAAATTTGAAATTATTCGCGGGTTCTAATTTTCGCGAATCGAGTGTAGCTTCCGTAGCGTTGACATATTGCCCAAATTGTTCGCGGGACGTATTTTTCGCGAATTGTAGGACGATTCGCGAAATTCGCGAAAATTAGGTCCTCATGAAAATTTAGTCGTTTACAATATTTCGAAACCGTGTCAATGGATATGTATGCAGTCACAGGCCAAGCAGAACTATCATATTTATGTGTTTTTTTTTTATTCATTGACTATCTATTGTAGCGGTGTACTTACATTGCTACTCCGTGCGCACTAACACCGAGCTTAGCTCCCACGTCTGTTCCCCACAAACGTAGTCCGCGGCAGGCAAATGCCCAAAGCTTAAAAAAAAAATTGACCGCATCTCCACGTGGTGAATGATGTTGCTTGGGGCGAAGCTCTGGTGGTGCTTGTCTGCGTAGACACCGAGCCGCAGCATGCCGAGCCTTTTCATTCATGTCAGTAGGAGAATGTGTGGTTTTCTTCTTTTTCTTTTTTTTAAGCAGGCAGATGGGATGGCATCTCAGAACCCCCTACTCTTTTTTTTCTTCTTTTTCTTTGAGCCTGTTCATTCATGTCAGTAGGAGAATGTGTGGTTTTCTTCTTTTTCTTTTTTTAAGCAGACAGATGGGATGGCATCTCGGAACCCCCTACTCTTTTTTTTTTCTTCTTTTTCTTTTTTCATAATTTTTTCATCTTTTTTTAAATTTTTTTTTTTGCCCTACACGAGCACGTGATCTCGTCGAGCACCCGACGCCGGGCCTGCGGCGGACGGCGGACGGCGGACAGACATGGCTAGCCCCTAAGGAGCTTCGCCCTAAAAGGAGAGAAAACCACTTTAAGAAATTTGGAGCCTCTACTTTCCCCAAGAGCATTAGGCAAATTTTATTTGTTGCAAACTATGGAGGAAAGCGCGGAAAATGACACGCTGAAAATATTTTTATATCTAAAAACACGTGTGGGTTTCATTGTGCTCAGTTCCTCACTAAATGTGATACAATTTTATGCTGATTATTACAGCGTAAAAAATATTGTTCAGGCCTAAACAAATGTTCAAGCTAGTTATTCGCCAAATGTCTCCCTTAAATTCGAGCAATCGGGGTCGCTAAACTCGTCGAACACAAAGTTGGGCCCAAAGTTTGCGGAGCGCGCTAATTGGACTCTCGCGACGCTGACGTCAAGCCGAGCGTGGTGTCAATCATTAGAACGCCCATTTCTTCGAGATCGGCAGAATGTAGCAAAGTTATCGAGGCGCGCGTGGAGCGCGCTAGGAGCGCGCTGACTGATCGGCTGCGGCGATGACGCATCGCCCGTTTGTCCCTACATCCCTACGCCAAGCTAAACTTAATGCTTTGCAGATTGTCCCTAGGCGACTTGTTGAAGTAATTCGAAACCTCGTTTGTCGAAGTTGTCACTGACGTCAACGTGAGGTTTTAGAACTTTGCGAGAGCCGTGGTTTGAGCCCGAATCTTCGCTTGGGATCGAGGCGAAGTCAACATGGCGGTGCTGTACGCTGCGGCCGAGCTTATCTTACGCCACCGTCAGCGTTGCTACCGAGACCACCGGGATGGGGGGACGCCTTTCAACTCCCCGACAATGACCTTCGGCGACGGTACCGGCTATCAAAGGTCGTTGTGCGTTGGCTGTGCGAAGAGCTTCGTTCGGCGCCCGGACTCCGGAGGTGGCGGACAATCGCCTCTACCATGACCGTGGAACAGCAAGTTCTCTGCGCGCTCCGGTTCTTCGGAACCGGTAGCTTTCAAGGCATGGTGGCGACTGACGAGCACCTGTCAGTCTCCCAGATGACTGTGAGCCGGGCTGTCAGAGTTGTTGCGGCTGCCATTGTCGAGTACCTCGGCAGCCGTTGGATTAACTTCAATGCGAATAGCAAGGCCGCCACCAAAGAGGGCTTCGATGGGTGCGTGGACGGGACTCATGTCGCGTTTTCCACTCAAATTTCACTGAAAATATTGTCTACAAAAAGTTTACATTCCTGCGCCACCAAGGCGATGAACTCGAAAACAAAACTGAAACCACTGAAACTCTAATCGAGCCTGTCCCGCGTGGTGGCGCTTTGGTACTTCCGAGTGAAGCTGCAGAAGCCGCAGACGGCAGGCTTTGCTCGAGATTTGGCAGCGTGGTGCTGTTTACGTTGTCATCGCGAAAATTGAATGCAAAGAAGCTATCTACGTCTGATATCTCTGGCACCACTGATCTCTTAGTAGGCTGGATCACGGATAGAGGCCTGTATTGCTGGGGTTGATCGGAACCACCGGTAGTCATCGCTTGATACGAGCTAATGCTTGCTATAGGAGAAACGGGAAAACTAAATTTTATTACGTTGGTAGGTTATTCTCGACCATGAAACTTCTATCGTGTTTTCCGGAAATAACAGTTAATATTGTGGGCAAGAATATTAAACGCGTTAGAATATCAATCTTTTTAAAATAAATGTTGTGGGGTTGAGGGTCGAGGGTGACTTTGTTGGGCGGTAACTGTGATGTGTTTAATGAGACAAGGGTTACCAAGAATTATTGTGGAGTCATTCGTGATCTCGGAGTCATCAGAGCTCAGCAAACGATAAGTTAGAAGGCCTTTACTGGTTCGCATCGTTTTAACCGCTTGTACATAGTACTTCTGCTGAAAGCTTTTTCTTTGAACTGCTGTGAGGGCTTCCGTGGCAAACTGAAACTCGGAGCGTGCCGTTCAGTCGCTGAACGTGTCATTTATTCAGCCACCGAAGCAAGCGACGTCGGTCAAGTCGGTGGTGCTCCGGCCCAATTTTTTTAATCGATGTTTCAACGTTTGACGAATGTCTATTTCATTTTCAAGCACCCGATATAATGATCGCAGCACGTCATAAAATACTCGCCCTCGGGTGCCACTTAGAAGCTTCTAACTTTTGTGTGTTTCTCCCTTAGACTTGCGTGTATTGCCTGTTGTCAAGCAATGGCCGCCGGTGATGCCAGCGACGGGCTTCCGATCCGCGATCCAGGCTTGCACTGTACGAGTTCTAATGCATTGCACCTGCGGAGTGCTGCACGGAGAACCGGCCCCGAACGCACTTGCCTAATGCACCGAGTGCAGGCTGATGCTGTCGCCATAGATGTAGAAAAGTACCGACCTCAAACCGAAACTAGCGCCTTTTTATTCGACGTGATGGGTGGGAATGCGAGGGTGCAGTCGCTACCATCATTTATCTATAAACGTTGGTTGCTGCAAAGTGTAACTTATATTTGTGATGACTTGCAATTAAGCAACTCGGCTGTCAGAGATGTTTACAGACGGCGTAAGTTTCCGAAAGCAGCTGACTACAAAACAGCATACACTAGAGAAAATTGATGACATTGCACGCGCAAGAGCTCGCTTCGCTTTAAGCATGGTATCATGTGAAACCACTGTAAGGATACGGCTTAAATCTAGTTCGTTGGAATATCTAGCAATTACGTTTCGTAAGACGTATTATTTCCCTGGTGAAGGCGTTGAGAACGAGAGCTTTCTCAAACAAACTACGACGGGGCAAGATAGCTGACGTTCAAATATCATTTTGCTCAGGCCTCGGGCAACGTCTCCATGTTTAGCTTTCCCGGACGCTGAGTGAATGCGTCACAGGTTTCTGCTGTGAGAGCTTTGTCGACAAATGTTCCACTTTTCATCCGCACACAGATGATGTGAGTTCTCGCGGCCTCTGTGTTTGTCCAGAGCCTTTCATTACACGCTGGTATACGTTTCGGCGTCTGTACGGCAACATAGCGACTCAAATTTTGCGAATAAAGCACGGGTCGTCGACTCTTCCCTTTGTGAAATATCAGATGCTTACTATTCAAGTTCGCGTTTGAGTTTGTGGCCCGCGAGCAGAAAATCTACTTTTTCTTTCGGTTCCGCTGTGCAAATGCCTCATCATAGCAGACAAACTCCCGTCGTCTGCTGTCGCTCCTCGTCTGAGCGAGGCATGACGGTATCGAATTTTGGCCCAAAAGCGCTACAGAGCCCTAAGACAACGCACAGCGAGCAGCGTGAACGCTCACCTCCCCGCGCTGTCTCGCGCTCTCGTGCACCGCCTAGGGATCGCGGGGGATTTTTCGTCCCTCCAAGGTCAAAAGTTGCGAAGTTGAGCGAGCACAGGCAGGAGGAAACTTTGCGGCGTTCTTTTGGTCACTCCCCCCGCTACGTCAGAAAGCAAAGAATGTTTTGTTCCACGAGTTCAGCGACCCGGTTCTGCTCAAGTGCTTTGCAGAAAAAGTAGGTTCTCGAGATGTCTCACAGTGCAGAACGCACGAGTCCACCTCTTCCTAAATCGAAGGAAGCACGCGCCACTCGTACGAACGACAAAAAGCTGTTTGTTGCAAAAAAGCATGGATCTTTGAATGCTTTGCCCACAACTCAGCGCACACGAGAGTGGCTCTTCAGAACGAGACCAAATTCCGCTGCACGCACAGGCGAATTTTCAAGACGGTAGAAGCGACAGGCCCATCTCTGGAGCAACGTTAGGAAAGCGGACATTCCAAGGAAAACATCTGGGTACCACCAGGTCGATTCTTGTGCAAGCAAGCGCGTGCAATTTCGAATATGCCACATTAGCCATGGCATATTACGCTTTGAGTGCTTGCACGCACGAGATGCGATTCCAGGCTTGTACTCACTGGCCACCATAGCTGTAGGGTGCCCCAAGGCCCTTCTCTTTAGGGTGATATCATCCTTTGTAGTACCCGATACCGACAGCACACGCTCAGAGGGAAAATACAAGGAGATCGTCGAAAACAAAATGTCGCCGTAGCACAGTCAGCGCCAAGAGAGCGTGTAGGGACACGCTCTTTCAGGCGCTTTATAAAATAAAAATAAAAATGAGTTTCGAACAAAGAATAGCCAGATGCCATCACCCTAAGCAAAGTGCACATGGAGGCACCCTACATAGCTCTTCCTGACATTGAGTACGTGCCCGAAGTGACCTTCCGCTTTGCACCGTAGCAAGCGCTAGTCTGAGCAGAAGACTTGGAGGGGCTTTACAGAAGACAATAAGGTATACCTTACCCACAGCGCGCGCTGATGAATACTTTTATAACACTGAGAGGAACAAACTAAACTTCGTAGTAGACAACAGCTTTCGCGTGAATGCGCATTTTTTAACGGACGTGTTGTCGTCTTCGAGTAACTCATTCCATTTGTTCCTGCTCTTCAATATCTCGAAGAAGCCTTTGGAAGGCGTCGTCTTCATCTGTAACTGAGGCGTCATCTCAGCCTCATCATTTTGCCTCTCTAACGTTGACGTCCGAAGTTAACGGAGGCGGGGACGCGTTAAATGTGTCCCTCTGTGATCTTTGGTTCCCGGTCAGACGCAGTCGGGGAGACCACGAGTGTCAAGTTGTCACTTAGGCACCAGCTAACGGAGGACTCCGAGCGACCTCTCCGTTTTCAAAGCAAAATGGTCGCCGGGTTCGGCACTCTTTCACGCTGCTCGACGCAGAGGACGCCCCAAAGTTGATTTCAATTACAGTGCGTAGGTGAGACTTCTGATGCGTGGAGTATCATCTGGCTCTAGTTGGTCGCCCAGTTCTGTGAAACATGGAGCATTATTCTACGCCGTAATTAATGTATAAATATAAAAGATACGAAGAAATAAAGTTTTTTTTTTGTGATTTTTTAAGTTAAATTGTACATGTATCGAGTGGAAAACAAAACTTTTTTATATGCTTCAGCTTGCGGAGGAATACGGGTTGCATTCAAATTATTTATAACATTATCAATATTAAACACACATTTACAATTGTACAAGGATATATAAAAACGTCGCGCGTGTTTACTTTCAGGATCCAGCCGCTCAGGCTATCGTGACTGTGGAAAATACAATTATATAACTAAATGCAAATAATAAAAATAAAACCCAAACCCAAACATCAACCAACACAGTTTGTGACGGTGTATATTCTTCTACTTCCGCGAGCCGTGATGTCTCGAGACCCTTCTGTAAAATTGCAGCAAATGGCCATAAAATATCTGTAATTTACCATATACCGTTTTTTACCTCAACATACGTCGACAAAATAAGTTTGGTGTTTGTTAAAGGTTTTAAAGTTCTTATTTAATTTTTGAAGGAATTTTTGTTTTACCACACAGAAAACAGCAAACTTTCAAATCAAAAATTATAAAGCAAATTTCTTTTTATGAAGAACCGAGCCACGGATAGGATTTATTTAATCTTGGAGATATCAAAATAAGTACTCAGCAGCTCAAATCTTTCAATGGTGCTGGGAAACCGGCGAGGAATCGAAATCTCTCCTAAGCCGGAAAAAAGGGGCGTTGTTTAATATTGAATAATTCGCTTGAGTCCATAGATGGGTTTATTATCTAATAATCCTCAGCTAAAATTTGGAATGAAACGTTGCTCTTACCTCCCTGCGATGAATAGCGGAAATGTATGCTACAGTTTATTTTATGAATTTATTTTTGAAACGTTTTCTTTTTGGCTGTCGCAAATAAAATATGTTAAACCCCTGTGCCGCAACATGATTGTTTTTTTCTTTGACGTCCAAAACATTTTGAGCGAAAAAGCGATCTTTCGCTCCTGGGTCATTCATTCCTTGCCAAAAGAGACGTGGCAATATTTTTATTGTCTGAAAATGTATAAAAAAGTTATATTTGGATAAAAAAAAATCTTAAATCAAAGAAAATTATTTCCTTATGAAAAGAAAAATTTTATGTCTGTTGATGACATGCTTTAAATTTCTAAAATGTGCATAAAACCCATGTAGTTAAAAAAAACATGATAAAACTGTTGCTTACCACACTTATTTAGGTGAGCGCCTAATTACCTAATAATATGGTCTATGTTACATTAAAATATTGCCACGCGCGTCGACGAGCAAGCGCGTGCGTGGCCGAATGGTTAGCAGGCATGACTGTCACGCGGAATGTCTTGGTTCGATTCTAGCCAGCGGAATGTCCTTTTATTCATTCTTTCAACTGGGCGGTCTCGTAAGTTTGAGAACATTCTCGTCTGATCGAGTTCCGAATGTTTTACGCGCTGAAAGTTCTACGCGGAATGTTGCAGAAACCCGCGAGGGTAGGTAAGGGCCTATAAAGCCGGTCGTGGGTAAGGGACTTGGCATGGCGAGCGGAGTGAGTCTCGCCCCAGCGTTTGATCTTGCAGTTACGCCGATTTTGACGCTCGCGACGCTCTGTTATTATCTTCTATTCTCTTTTTTGGTTTGGGCACACGTTCGCCATATTAAATGTTTATTTTTTTCACGTTTATTTATTGTTCTTTTGGTCACCACCCGTGACAATACAAACGATGAAAGACGCCGTTTTGGGTCCAACTTGTAACACCAAAAGAAGAGACTTTATGAGATTTCTTTATTTTTTTTTTAGTCAACTTGGTTTTGGGTGATAGCTACAATATATATTTTTTGTTCTCTGAAGACTAATAATCGATTTGCTTGTATTAAGTTTTCAAAGCCTCGTTTTGTTGCATTTTTATCGAATGTCAAAATCTCCAATTTCCGCAGAAACATCCATATTGAGAGTCATAAAAAGCAATTTCGACAGCGGTGCCCGGAACTTTCGAAAAGCCAAAAGTTCACTTCACATCATCTTTTCATCATATAAAAAAAAAAATTATAAATATAATTTTTGTTCTTGCTGAAAATTTATTTTTTAAAGATGAGCCTCTCTGACCAGGCCTCCAGGCGCCTGCCTTATAGTCGACGCACGCCGGCGTTCGCCAGCGAGGCGTCAACGATGTGAGAAGCCGCCGAAAGGTCTTTAACGCTCTTCTGAAAACATGTTTTATTCAGTAGAAGTGAACGTTATCCTCACTTCCATGGATCCGTATCCTCTTTACGTTACATAATTGATACTGGCGTCTTAATTTTACTCTACCTCTGCTCAGGTAACTACCGATGAACGCAGGGTTGCATCGTCTGCTTCCCAAGTTTGGGAATGCGTACTGCCCGTCGGCAAGGTCTGTTGTATGTCCAGATACGAAACCAATTCAGACCGCATATCTCTTCACCAATGAAAAATAATAACAATGATGTAGCATGCTCCGTTGAACCTAAAAGTATTTTCGTGTAACTAGGGTGTTTTTTAAGTTTGTTGTCGCATTCACCAAGGACGCGCTACCGAGATAGTGA
Source organism: Ixodes persulcatus (assembly GCA_013358835.2). Classification (NCBI taxonomy): domain Eukaryota; kingdom Metazoa; phylum Arthropoda; class Arachnida; order Ixodida; family Ixodidae; genus Ixodes; species Ixodes persulcatus. The sequence continues at coordinate 23,832 of JABSTQ010005280.1, forward strand.
CGACGTTATGGGAATGACTATGGTAATCTTCTAAGCCTAATTCTGGGCAGGGCTTGTGGAAAATTTTTTTCCGCGCAATATTGAAATCGAGAGTAAAAACGCAAGACCTGGTCGATATATAGTATCTAAGAAACAATTACCCTTTCGCGAATTCTGTTGATTGAATGCAGATTGTTGGGCTAGTTGGTACTGGGAATTTGACGACATTATGGCGCTTAAGACAAGGACAAAAGGTGAGACTAGACAACACGGAGCGCTACTTCAACTGTTTATTTTTGAAAAAGGGGGGGGAACATAAATACACTCAAACCGCTTCACCTCAGCCAATCCCAGGCCTCACCGTCGCCCGCAAAAACGCTATCTCCTTGTCTAACAAGTCAATGGAGGCAACGCTGACACATTGTGCTCCAGACTGTTTTATCAAGTCTGCTTCTATTATTTCTCTGACCGTTTTATCGTGATTCCGATGTCATGCGGTAAAAAATACATCGGGCAAACAGGCAGATGCCTAAATGATAGGTTACGAGAGCACAATTTGAATGTTAATAATCACCGTGACGGTCATCTTTCAGTTCATTGTCACGATTGTGGGTGCAAGCCCTTGTTCAGCACGTGCGCGATTCTATTCAGACACAAAGATAAAACGGTCAGAGAAATAATAGAAGCAGACTCGATAAAACAGTCTGGACAGTGTTGCCCGGCTGCTAAACGAATATTTCAAATTCTGGGAAACAAAAAAAATTTAGAAAGTAGTTTATTTTATATTTTATAAAATGGTTACCAATGTTTACATCATATAAAAGCGAAAATATTCGCTTTTAACGCTTTCATTAGTTATTAATGTGAACCAGTGATGCCAACAAACCCAACAAATATTGCGCTTTTCCTCCGCCAAATAAGTCAAGTATTTTTTTTTTTTTTGCGCATGCGCACGAAAGTAGAACTTCAGTCGAACCTTCTCGAACATCACGTTGAAAGGTCGAAAAAGTCAAACTTAGTCGAACTCGAACCTGGGCAGGTTCGCGACATCCCTAGTTTTGACCGCGCGGGAGTAAACGTTGGCGGGAGTGGCAGGAGTAGTTGTCGATGGTGATGCAATGCTCTTCTCGCACCATAGAGATCATATACTAACTCTAGAGGAAAAGGTCCGCCATTTTCCCATGCATTCTAGCTGCCGCAAGCGGCGGAGCATGCAGGCAGACCCTCGGGGTCCCACACATGGTTACCATGGTCGCACCTCCGGAAAGGGAGTCCCATGCCATTTGTTCTGCGAAGTTTCGTCGACAGCATTCGATTTCACGAATATAATTATATCATCAGAGCAGTTTCATGAACTTCAACAATCAACGAACTTACCGGTGGAAAGGTGTCCGCTTTCCTTTCGAAGCTTTCTTTTTGCATAGCGCGCAGATGTACGGCCACCCGCCAACACTAAACTAAACCAGATAACCGGCTTGCGGGTGGCCGCGCCCCAGGAATACGAAACCGCGCAACCACCAGATTTCCGAGATTTCGACAGAAGGGAAGTTAATGCAGCTTAATGAGTATATTGTCTTTTATAAGTGTTAGAATAGCTCAGAATTTAGTTTACAACGTTAAATTATCATGTTTATTTTGCTGAGAGTTTTCAGTCTTCGCGATTACCATTGCGACTGTCGTCCTTCAGCTGGCAACATTGGTTTCTTTCTCTCGTGTTCTGTCGCTCTCTTTCGCGATCTTTCACTCGGGACCCAGGATGTCGGCGCACGGGATTTGCCACTCCTCCTCACCCACCTTTACCCCCCTGGCTCGCACCTAGCTTTTTATATTTTTTTTTTAGTTTCCAACATTTATATTAGATAATACTCTCGAGATTTATTTTATATTTATATTTCACTCTCGAGGTTTATTATATTGTATTAATTTATAGAACGCGCAATTACATCAGATATTGCTATAAAACTGCCACACAACAAAGGGCTTGGTGAAAAAGAAACCGAAACTGATCCTGTCTTGCTGCCATCGGACAGATAGAAACAAAGCAGACCGATAACGCACGCATTATACGCCTTTCTCAATGAATAAAACATGTTCATGGGGGAATGCGGGGCAAGCAGATTATTCGTTACTTGCTCGAATATTCGTAGTTTGTGCGAATATTCGCCGTTTTTCCCGAATATTCGGCTTTGGCCGAATATTCGGGAACTTCCGAATATGCAATTTTCGAATCGAATACATTTCGAATAAGTAAAATATTCGATTCGTATTCGAAATTTCGAATATTCGCACACCCCTACAATAAAGTAGGAAGCATGAGATGTCGGCGAGTTAGAAGAGAAGAGAGCAATTTAGATTTGGAAACATTTAAGATCATTTGCCACTATAAACACTATGCGTCATTTCGGTCAAGATCAGTCTGTAGATTACGTGAGTCATTTGTGTTAACTATGGGGCTGTAGATCAGGTAGTCAATGGCAAATACGCGGACCGTGTGGAACAGCGAAAGGGGGAGATCAATAATGAACACAAGAAAAAGCGGAAGTCCAAGAACAGGTCCTTGCGGTATGCCAGAGGTTGCAGGAGCGCTTTGGGAACGGCAGTTGTTGACGTGCACATGCTAGGTTCGATACGAGAAGAAATTTTCAATTCATGTTAGAACGGAAGAATCAAGAGAAAGTATGGACAGTTTTTTTTTTTTTTTTTTTACCAGAAGTTGGTGAGATCAAGATCGAAAGCTTTGGAAAATTAGAGAAAGATGGCATCAACCTGGGGAGCGGTTTCAAGGGAAATATGAATGTCGTGGTTAAAAGCGGCAATCTGTGTTCTGCAGGAGGATACGAATGCATGTAAGTCAAGATAACAGTTCACTTCAACTGAATAAAACGTGCTTTCAGGAGAGCGCGCAAGACCTTGCTCCGGCCTCTCACACCGTTATTGCCTCGCTGGCGAACGCCGGCGTGCGTCGCCTACGAGGCGGGCGCGTAAAAGCATAATAAAAAAACTCATCTTAAAAAAAACAATAATAATAATTTCCAGCAAGAACAAAAAGTATTCTAATATTTTTTATATGTTGAAAAGATGACGTGAATTGAACTTTTTGCTATTTCGATAGTTTCGGGCACCTCTGCCGAAATTGCTTTTTTAGACTCAATATGGCCGTTTCTGCAAAAACTGGAAACTGGAGATTTTGTTATTTATTTAAAACACAACAACACAAGGCTTTAGAAATGTATTAAAATAATTCATTGATTAGTCTTAAGAAAACAAAGCAAAAAACGATTGTAGCTAACACCAAAGTTGACTAAAAAAATATAGAAATCTCATAAATTATCTTCTTTTTAGAGCTTCTATTTGGACTCATAATAGCGACTTTCTGTATTCGTATTTTAATGTAAGATACGGTATAATATTTAGTAATTAGGCGCCCACCTAGATTTGTGTGATAAGTAACCGGTTCGTTACGATTGTTTGAACAACATAGGCTTTATATAAATTTTAGAAATTTAGAGCATGATATCAGGCTCAGCAAACATAAATTTGTTTTTTCATAAAATTGTTTTTTTGGGTGTAGAGGTTTTTATTTAAATAAATATTTCTTACATATCCCAGACATGTAAAAATTGCTACATCTCCTTTGGCAATAAATTACCTGCTTGTATTATTTAGTTTAGAATGTTAATATATTTTTTTATAGTGTTGTGACTGGGGTGTTTAGGTTTTTCTTTTAATCGCTGTGACGTTTGTGTAATGAGGTTGTAAAATGGATGTTCTAAGAACACTGTAAAAAACTATGAAGCAATTCAAACGCCGGTTTCAAAAGCCTTCAGACCAAAGGTCTTTACAGAATCGGCGATTCAACTCGCGGTCTCAACTCTTCAAACCAGAGCGTACCCAACGGCATGCGCCCGTTTTTATATTTTTTTCAAACCTTCCGTTTTATATCACGTTAATTGAAACTCACATGAAATAAATATACTGAAATATTAACCTAGTGTAGAGCCGCATAACATACCACAACATACACTGCGGGAAAAAACAGTAAATCGCCTAACCAGTTCTTTCCTAATTGTTAGTCACTTAAAAATTCTTTTTTTCATCCACTTAATTTTTTATACCGTAGAAAACACATAAAAGGAAAGACCTGTTCGAGTAAAACACAAATTCTAAATATAGACTATGTTTCCCCAATGGCTCGCAATGTGAAACTGAAATAAATCGTTTTGGATCTTAAATTAATTTTGCTGTTTTACCAAGACACGCAAGTTGTGATGAATGATAACTCCTCGGGGCTTTTTCTGACCATTAGTCTAGTTTAGTTATTTTCAGTGATGAACTGCTGCTAAAAGAAAAAAAAAAAAAAACAATTTCGAATCACTTCCCTCGTGAGGTGCCGCCCCATCAGTCACGTCTAATCGCTCGGTTAAAAGGGATACTATGTGAAAGCATGAAATGCGTTTTAATGGAACCCCCAATCCAAAAATTGTGTCCGTCCCTCCAATCTGTCCGTCCATCCGTCCATATGCCCGTCCGTGCATTTCCCCCTTTAAATTTATTGGAAAAACAAAATTGGTGTTTGGATTACGTGGCATAAATTGGTGTTTTGTCAGCTGACATCAATGGTGGGCAGTATCGCGTAACGCAACGACTAAATTACACAACTAATAAGCTGTCCTCCAGTGATAGTAAGCCAGACGATCTTTCGTCAACCGTCTCTCGTGACACGCATAAAGTCGACCAACGAGCTTCAAAAAACAGTCGACAGCCTTCTCATACACGAGGACGACTTGGAATACCTTATCGCTTAAGTCGTTAGCGAATCCACTGTGGAACAACAACCACTGGAGCAAATAATTGTGAATGATATACTTGCAGTCTTACTAGAAGTACGTGTGGAGGTTGCCATTGAACATATAAAGTGCGATTCACTTATACCGATACCACATATAACAATGTACTGCTATAACAATCAGTTTCTAGAGTTTCTCGATTATAAACGCTCAGTTTATAGTCCAGGTACAAAGAAAATTGGTTGAAGGAATTGCATTTTCTGGTCTCAATATCGTTATAAGTGGATATCATTGTATATAAAATAGAAAGACCGGTCATTGGTAAATATCGGTAAGTCATTTTTAAACTGGTTGACGTACAGGACAGGAGCTAAAGGGCTGTACAAAACTGAAAAACTCACCGTACAGAATCTCGGAAAACGTTTCGCCTTGTGTACCGGCTATTCGAAGAAAGCTCTTGGAAAGTGCAAATGAACACAAGACAAACGGGGACAAGATATTTCTTTCATTCGATAAAATACGAATCAACTGAAAGCTATTTCAATGGGACGATACTGTGAACGAGAGTGTACAAGTTCCCACGCAATGACGCCAGTTTCCAACCAATGATTGTACTGATTGGTCCGTCTATCACAAGATCATCGTAACACCAACGCAGCTATCTATTCTAAAACCATTTTCCTTTCGGAATCTCAACGCCAGACGCCTTGTCAGTAAAAGTGAAGATTTCGAAAGTCTTGTTCTAACCAAGAACTCAGACGTCATGGTCAACAGACGACCCTAGTCCACAGGCGACCAGGTAATTATAAACGATTTCCTAGCAGCCGTTTCCGGATGATGTCAATCTTGGCAAATGAGTTTAAATGCCCCTAAATTTACACATATGACTATTACACGCAAAAACAACCGCTCTGGCACAAATATAAAATTAATAACACTGAGGTTAGCCCAATTACGCAGTTTAAGTACCGAGCAATAATTCTAACTTCTGCTTTAAGTTGGAAGAACCACGTTAATAGTATTGTCTCGGCGGATACAAAAAAAACAAAACAATTATGGTTGTTAAGACACGGGTTAAAATATGGCACTAGCAAAACAAAGTTGGTAGCCTCCACTATCCCTTTTAAAAGCACTACTAGAGTACGGTGACGTTGTCTGGGACCCCCACGCAAAAAAAAAAATTGATATTGAATGCATCGAACGCGTACAGCGAAAGGCTCTTCGATTCATTCATCACACTTATGGTAGAAATGTCTCGGAAATAGAACTTCTGAACCGTTCTGTGATCCTACATTAAAATCCTGCCGCAAGCTTCACCTACTGAAGTACCTCTTTAACATAGTAATAACCAGAAAGGACTGAATTCCCCCAACTATTTGGAGTTTGACACAGCGCGACCGACTCGGAATAAGCGCAATAAAACAATACGTATGCCTCAATGCAGGACAAACGTATATCGGTTTTCTTTCTTTTCCAAGAACGATAACCTGATGGAAATCTTCGCGTTACGTGGTCTGTACAACATCCCTGGATGTCTTTGTATCTTCTCTCGGTGCCTACTTGTGAGTTCAGACTGTTTATTTTATTTGTATTTTCCATTATCTCTTCTAGAAGGAAGTGCACAGCAACACCCCGCTATTTTTGTCATCAGTTACCGGCGATTGCGGCGCCTTTGGTTATGTTTATGTCCCCTGCTAACAACTTTGTTTGGTCTTATAGGTGTTTCTTTACTCCTGGGTGTAGCAGTTTTCTTTTGTACCCATTCTATCATCTGTAAGTGCTATATGCCTTAATGGTTTCTCTTTCTAATGCTTTTTTTCATGTCAAGAGGTGTCAGATGTATAAATGAAAACTCTATGTCACCACTCCTGCTCTGACTGCCAAAAGGCAGCTGGCAGTATTGAATAAAAAAAAAAAATAGTATCACAATATCGTAACTTGTTATTTTTTTCGGTATTTGTTACCGTAACGCCTTTCTTTTTTTAGGTAACTCTAAAGATACCATAATTACTTTTTGTAAGCGTAACTAAAACGTAACAGCAAGGATACAGTTACTTGTCGGAAGAAATTTATCTTATTCCTCTAACACTACAATGGGATTGAGCCTACGAATAGACGGCCCGACAGCAGAAGCAAAAGAATGAAATAAGATATAAAGAATTGTACCTTAGCCGCAAAGCGTTGGCGCAGATGGCAGACATTTTTTTTTTACGTCCCTGTTTTTTCTTTTCTTGCGCGTAAATGTACGTGTTTTGTTTTAAACTTTTTCGCGCGACTCTCACTTCTGCTTCGACTCGTGGGGACGCTCAAACGTGGGGACGACTCGTGGGGACGCTTGGCGTCTGACAAGATAACCAGGGACTCTGTCTTCGCTTGCGTGGCTACATTTTGTAGCGTGAGCTACACTGGCCGAGGTTGAGCAGTTTCGCGTGGCTCCCAAAGAGCCGTGCTGCGCATGCGCGAGGAGCAGTGACTTCACATGGCGCACAGCTGGCCCGCCGGAGCCGCCGCCGCAGCGCGCTCCGCCGCCGCCACGCGCGCCTCGCCGGTCTGCGAGTTTCAGAGGAGTGACGTCATAGCCGCGGCAGACGCACTGGCGCTGCCGCGTGCCCAGCTGTGCGCCTCCGTTGCGCAGTAGCCAAATCTGACGCTGCACCGGAGCCGCTTGATAGCACCTCTCAGTTTGTGCGCATAAGCTCACGCTACGTATATCCTGGCATAGCCGAGCTAAGCCATCGCAATTTTTTGTTTACATTCGAAGCTGCGGCACACCTGCTCTGAGGCTAGTTTTGCAAAAACGAGTCACAGACGACGTTTCCATAGATCTACTTGCCCTCTCCAAGGAACCGTGCGCCCGTGGACCGTGTCGAAATTTCGGTTCTCCATTGCAAATAATGAATTCAAAAGAAAAATCCGACCCAATTTTTAGACAACTTTCTCCTGCTTTTTGTTTACTCTTTCTTGGACTTTGCTCGATACTAACGGTCTTTTGCATCGTCCAGTCCCAGATTGCCTTGCTGCCTGGTCCCCTCTCAATTCTTGTAATGGACGGTCTGCTCCTCTGTGTGAGTGAAAGAGAGAGAGAGAGGCACGTTACACGTAAAACGATAAATAGTTCGATTGCATTTGATCATTCAAAGGGGATGTCGTCACGATTGAAGATCGAAAGGCGTTACCGTGGTTAGGTTATGAAAGGGACTCTCTCCTGATTACGTGTAATTAAAATCACTGCAACACCCGCTGAAAACACTACAAGGAAGGCTATGCGGCCGGGATGTCCTTGCCATCTAATCTTGTCAAGAATCTCGGGGTGACTTTAAATCCGCATTTCTCGACAGTACTGCTAGGCTGCATCAGATTGTTTTTTATTAATTCATACGTTTTTCCGCCCAATTGTGCTTCGTGGTGTTTTTTTCCTAAAATCTTGATCGACAATTTCCCCCAACTGGGGCCCAGTTTTCTTGCGACCAAATACCGCACTTCCGCAGTGCGCGTCGGTGGAACGTCTCTTTAGCAAGGGGCGGCACGTTTTTAACTTGAAGAGGGGGAAGCTGAGTGACAAGAACTTCGAAAAATAATTGGCGCTTCGATACAAGATGGAATCAATATTAGCGCGACGCTGCTAAATGCGCCTCAAAAAGTATAGGGAGGGTTTTCAGAAAGTCACAAATAAAAGTAAATGTTATTATTTTTTTTTGTCATCAGTGTCATAATAGATAAAAAATACGAGTGTATTCTGAAAGTAATTGAAACTGTGACGCATTACATTTATTTTGAGTAACTGTAACTTAACTACATTGTTGGGAAACTAACTATAACTGCAACTTCAATTGTTGGCAAACTAACTGTATCTGTAACTGATTTTTTTAATTTAACATTCCCAAGACTACAGGCTGACGTCGCGTGATCTTTACAGAAATTAAGTCTCCCTGTCAAAGACGGCGGAAACATTTATGTCACGTGACTTAGACACAAATTTAGCTATCCTGCTAAATTTAGCGGTAAAACTCACATAGCGTGACTTGGCGTCACGTGGCCTATGCACCAATTTACTTTGCCCGCTAAATTAAGTGGGAAATTTGATGCCGCGCGAGCTATGTCACAAGACATGTACAACAAATACGTTTGTCCGCTAAATTTAGCGAAAAAATTGACGTCATTTTACTGCTGTCACGTGACCTATACACCAAACCTTTTTTCGAGTTAAATTTGGAAGGGGAATATAAGGTCGCGTGACAGACCTTCAGCTTCCCTGTTAAATCTAGGGAAAATGACGTCACGTGGCCTGACGACACGTGACACATTAATACATTTTACTCACTAAAGCTAGCAGGAAAATTGAAATCACGTGACCTATGCCCCAATTTAGTTTTCCCGCTAAATTTAGCGGTGAAAGTGATGCCACGTGACCTATGCATTCAGTATCCCACTTTATGTACGGAGGAAATTGATAAAAATAAAGGCCCGTTGACACACTTGCGACTTCTTAGGACCGTGTGCTTTGAAACTCCTTAAAGTCTCTTACGAAGAGAAGACACAATGGCACCACCTCTCGAATAGCCGTATTACACATAAAGGCCCAGAATATTTTCCATTTGTTTCGCCCATCTATATTTTTTCTTACTTGAAAAAAAAAACAACTTATATTAGTGTTATAAACGACCATATCTCTTAGGAAGTACGTGTATTTAGTTTTAATTTTTCCTTCATATCTTTAAGGCCCGGAAGCATTACACAGAGGAGAGGTTGTGGCTGATGAATTCGTTGCAATGTTAAAGTTTTCTGGCTTCCGAGATGGCAGCGATGGGGGCAGGGAGGTTTTACCAGTCGTTTAATGTTGTCGGAATGGAGGAGTCAAGAAAAGTGTTTTGTTCCACAGGCTGGTGTCTTAACCTTAAACTTACGATCGGTGCGAGATGACACGTATGATGGATGAAGAAACAATTGTTCTTTAAGAATTGGGCTAGAGTGATGTATTTTTTTAGAAAGGCATACACGAAGATATTTTCGACTTAATTAGAGCTCAAGAAAGGGAAGGGTTGATTTCACTGATGAAGCGCTGGCTTTACGCGAGAAATGTAGTAGGATGGAGCGGGGGGCACGGTTCTGAATTGATTCTATGATTGTTCATAATGTTTCATGGCCAGGATCACAAATTGAACCCTCGTACTCAAGTTTAGGTATGCAGTTAGCAGTATTAAATAAATAGTCAATGTCCATGTTCAAAGGACGGTTGTGTGTTATATGAAACCAAGATACGTGTATGAATTCACTGATGTAACGGGAAATTGTTAGGAAGGTGAGCGGCAGGGTCAGTGTTTTTTGAAAAGTCGGAATACACCGTGTGCTTTTATATTTGACCTAGCAATTTAACAATTTTTCACCAGGACGAAACCCTCGCTCAAGTCAAATGCAGTTTCATGGTAATTGCGCAGATGGCGCCAGCGTGCTAGTGTCGTCTCTAGTCGTAATTCGTTTTAGGAGGTTTTAAGGCAGTCGGTCCTAAGGAGTCGAAAGTTTGTGACCGGGCATTAAGGTGCAACCCCACCGTGCATAACGTTTTGGTGCTTTCTTGACAGTTTATAACTTTCGTTTTGCGTATCCTACAATTATAAAGTTAATGTCAAATTAAAGAACTGTTTTACAGCGGAGCTGTGAAGGGCTAGTCTCCCCAGGATCGTGTCCCCCGCAAAGGAATGAAAACACCGAATTCTCGACACCTACCGTCCATCTATAAGCAACGGCGGCAAGCCAGGTATCTGGTTGCCGCCGTCGCTCGTAGATGGCGGCAGCCTTTCCACTCTGGCTTGTCAACTGGCGGGCGGCCATTACTTTCTATTGTACAGCTCCGCTGGTCTTCCTTCTTCACCAGAGTGGAAAGGCTGAAAGTGCTCTCAACGATACTTTAACGTTTCGATATTACGATTATTTTAAGCTGGTTAATAATTATTCAGCTTTTAATAAACCACAGTCTCTAATATTAAAAAAAAAATTTCTCGAGGTATAACGTCCCATCGTCCACGATATTTTACGTGAGCGTTCGGTTGGATATTATGAATTAAAAAAGTGACCAAAGAACTGTACAGATAATTAATATTTTAAAATGAAAAATAAAGCTAAAAATGGTAATATTTCATGGTTCTATAAAAACGGAATCACGTCAACTACTCAATATTAAGAGGCATTAGATTACAAAGCGTCCTTCGATATTAGGTTTTCCAAAACGTCAATATATTGATATATTACACGTTAAGAATGTTATTAGACCTCAAAGTTTTCCCATTCAGTTACGGCAAATTGCAGGTTCTTAATATAAAATACTGACGGCGACACGTGTTCAAGAATAGCTTGTTGAGCATTTGCCGTCGTGGGCCGCTTGGAACGCCACTTGAAAGACAAAAAAAGCGTCAGATGTCAGGGTGTCAAATGCCTGGATGCACGCAATGAGCGAGCAAGAGATATCAGAACAACAAGCGCGAGGCTGCGGGTGCACCACAGCTTCTTTTGCGCGCGTTCTGCTGTGCTTCGGTACTAGGTTTCTTCCACCGTATTCGGTACACATGCCTGACGCGGTCCGAATTATATGGGCACCCTGAAAGAGATTTTGCCATTTGGGATTCTGACACGTATGCGAAAACATTTGAATGTTTTTTATCACTTGCAAAAATTATTATTGCTATCAAGCAATGCTTGTGAGAATGGTTTGACTAAATTTTGTTTCAAAAACCACCTCGGTGGCTCTTAAGTGGCCAGGATATTGAAACAAAACACAAAACATTAAAACATCTCAGTGTCTCTTAGTCAACGCGCTGGCCCATTAATCCATATTTGGCGGCTTTAAATACGGGCCGAGGTGACCACAATCTGACGGAGACCAATCTGAGATTTTTGTTGCACGTCAAAAGATCTCCAATTATTTAAGACAAGTCCGCATCTTTTTTTTTATTATTTTATTGGGGCGTGTTAGGTGATTTTTTGCTGGTTTGGCATGTAAAACCCTAAAATCTGAGTATTTGCTTTGCTTTACTTTAATTCGGAGCGCAGCCAACGCTACGGGCTAGTGAAGCCACTGAGCAGCGCCAAGAGCGCGAGGTCAAACAGTCCGTTCTCTTTCTATGCCTGTGCGGTCGGGCTAAACTAGAGTCACTAAATAAACCAAGTGGGGTAGGGGATCGTTGGTCGAGTGTGTTGTGGTACAGCACATCAGAGCACGTGGAGAAAGGCGAGAGAGCGAGCTCCGTTCAAAGCACGGAGCTCAAACTGCAGAACCTAAAAGGAATAAAGCCCCTTCTGCGGTGGCCGAGTAGGCTAGTGCACGCGATCTCGGAGCACGTGCAGCGTAAGCTCACGCTCCAGAACCCAGGATCCTGGGCTCAATTCCCAACCCTGCCCGTCTCGGTCTGGATGAGCATAGTACACCGGCGTGCGGTCGAGTATCACTTCTGCGTGATGCACGTTAAAGGACCCCAGGCTAGTGGTTGTACTGCATTGGCTAAATTTCTTATCTACAGCTGGGAGACTCGTCGCCCGTTGAGGCAGACCAAGTACTAGGCTCGATAAACATACAAACAACCCAATCTTTTTATAGCACCTCGATGAGTTAGCGTTTGTCTTTCAAGTAACGTCAAATGTGCCAGTGAACGAGGCCCGTGTCTTGAGCGGCCCTTAGAGGCAAATGTTGGCGCAGCACTAAAATGACAGGCCTTTGGAAGCGACTGGCGGCGAAACACCCGCTCGTGGCACGTGTCTTGCGTGTTTGCACAAGAATGGTTGACGGTACTTGTAAAAAACGTCTTTATCAAGGTGCTTTAGCAGGAACCCTGGGTTCAGTCGCTCATCTGCATTATACCGTCGTGCGATCGTGTATCACTTATACTGCGTGGTGCACGTTAAAGACCCCAAGCTAACAGTTGTACTGCACCAGCAAAATTTATAATCTACAACGGGTAACAATGTCGGCCTTTTAAACTCCTGTTCTCTAAAAAACGAAAGACTAATTTTTGATGCGGCGCTGCATTGCATTTTTTATGTGTGTTCGCGTGGTCATGTTTTTTTGTCTACATCTTTGATTATTTGGTTCTTACTTATGATGAAACTGACTATAGACCTTTCCATCTCTTATCATTCGGGCGAAAACTGCTGAGTCACTGAGCTGTGGACGCATGCGCAGTGCTGCCTAGTGTGCCGTGCAACAGAGCAACAGCGCATGCTCGGAAGGCGTTCCACAGCCCAGCAGAAAAAGATGGTAGCGCGCAGAAGGCGATTTCTACAAAGGTCTATAGTTGTCAGACTTATAGAAAAATATTATATAACAAAAAAATAGTCACGTTAACGCAAGAGACAAAAAAAACGTAGGCATATCTAAAAAAAAAATAAAATAATAGAATTGATTATAATCGTGTTTTAAAAGAGGTGTTGCTCACCAAAAGCTATAAAAGCGAGCGCCGTGCTTTGAACGGTGCGTTTGTTCACTGGAAGAGTAGTTCAGGGCAGCATGCTCGCGCTTGTATTTTTGCTTCTCTTGCACATTAAAACCGAGTACTTTACTGGTGATGTATGTAGCGAAACAAAGCTTATCTTCTGCATATGTGCAATGCCCTCAGTTTCCACGTGATTACGCACTTGTTTATCATTATTGCTTTCGTTTCCCACGGCGATTCAGCTCGTGCTCTTTTGTGTGCTACGTGCATTAGAGACCAAGGTAATCCAAACGCATTCTATTTCGCAAATTGGAAAAATATGCTACTTGCTACTTGTTCTACAATCAATACAAAATAATATAAACTTCAACTGTGGCCGCTTGCGTGAGTAAACAATGTGCTTTGTCAAGAACAATTGCGAATGTATGAAATCACGTGGGAAAAACTCGTTCTAAGCACGCGATCGTTGGCATGCAGTGAATTCTCATAATCGGCGCCGAGATGATTGGTAGCTGTCAGCAGGAGGAGTTTTTCTATTAACCCAGAGTTGGAATGTTTCCATCTTTTTTGTTGTAAGCAATCAGGAGACAACCTACACCAAATCTGAGGGTAATAAAGTACTATGAACATTTAAACATTACGGCCTGAGCAGTATATGTGTAAAGGTTTTACGCTAGCGTAAAATGTAGTGCACTTTGAGTCTTAATGAGCGTGCCCTGTGCGTGCGTACACTATATTTGATACAACGTAAAACTCTACCCGTTTGGTATTTTTCATCTTTGCACACCACTACTTGCGCCCATAAATCACCAAATTAAGACTGTTACATTGCTTAAACTCTGTGCAAAAGCTATCCACAGAGCCATAATCTTTGCCTTGTCAGTCATTGCATTTATCACTGAACTCGTATTAAAATTAATTCTTATCATTTATTGCAGCGAGTTAGTTTTTAACCTTGGCATTCTTTTAATATGACTCCCGCACCAGTCCTACTTTGTGTTTACCAAACTCAATATCTAAACCTGAGTGTAATTTTTTGGTGTTTTCCAGTCTTGTGGTTTTGGTGAAAATAATCACACCCAGCTTCCTAAATGCGACACCTGACCGTTCCCCTCCCCCCCCCCCCCCCAAAAAAAAAAAAAAAGTTAATTTGTTATGATTTTTTAGGTATTTAATTCCCTAAGCTAGAATTTCGGATACCCAAATTTATCACGTCAACACGTTTTCTTGGGAATCCACAAAAAGCCAAACAAATGTACGACAAAAGTACCGGCCCGTCATATAAATCTGGCCACATTGAAATTTGTGCAATTGGCCTCCGAAATCTGCAGGGGGTGTAACAGCGTAAAATTATATTTTATATTTTTCCACGCGTCGGTTTTTTTGTTGTGCGTGTGTCTCGCCATTTGGCTCAGAACGATTTTCGCGTTTTGTTCTGATCACATTTGCTGGAGACGTGAGCTCGGAGCGTTGGCAACTGGCTCCCTTGCACGAGAACTGGCGCAGCCGTGCGCGTACCAAAGAAAGCTCGCGCAGAGAAAAACAAGTGAAGGACCAGGGATGTCAATTTCAGGATATAGAAAAATACCCCACTGTATCAAAGCGCCACCACACACGATTTCTCGCATTGATGTACAGGTCTGGAAGGCGGTTCCACCGCCATCTGTTGGTTCAGAATCACACTAACCAAGGGTGGGGTTGCACCTTAAGGGTGTTTCTTTACTCCCCGAAGAAACAGGTAAATATCATCAAAATATGTTGTATATACGCACCTTAAATACTGCATTTTATGCATTATATGACTTTTGATAGAGAAGTCGCTGCCAACAAAATTACTGCGCCAAGTTACATTTCTTTCAACAAACTAAAATATCGAAAAATAAAACGGGAGGTTAAGTGTAATGTTATAACCAGATGTTTCAATTAGCTTGTCGGAACCGTAAATTAGATACGCCGCCAAAAAGGGTTGCAATTAAGGATGATGTATTAAACGTTCAGAAAGTCTTCGTAAACTAATAATTAGCGATTAAACTCCATGCCTTAAAATGGGCAAGACTCCCAACTAGTGATGCAAAACTAACAATAGTACTATCGATACTATCGATAATGGAAGAAATATCTAACTATCGATAGTTGGAAGGACTATCGATAGTTCTATCAATAGTCGACCATTGTAAAGCTATCAATAGTGCTACTCGTAGTCAACTATTGTAAAAGTATCGATAGTACCATCTCTAGTCGGCTTCCTAAAACTATCCATACTACTATCAAGATTATTCTATCGATAGACGGCTATTGTTAAACTATTGATACTTCGCTCTCGTAAAACTATCAATAGTCAACTATTGTAAAGCTGTTAATAGTATTTTATTTGGTGACAAAAAACACGACATTCCCCGGTTGGACACCGGGGAATGTCGTGAATCTAGGAGAATAATCAAACTGCGGTTGGGGAGATTCGCATAATTACCGATCTAAAACTTATTGGAAAACAATCGGAAAACGGTAGAAATCCTGTTTAGGAACCCTTAACAATGAACTATCGGAAAACTATCCATTGTAAACAACCGAACTGTTACGAATAAAATATTCATAGGGAAATATCGATAGTTCCTTGATCGGTTTTGCAAGGTTTTTGCTGTTTAAGATTGCTTTCCTGGAGTTGGCACGTCATTATTTATAGGCAAAGTTGAATCAGAAAATTAAAATCCCTTCGTCGCCCGTGATGCCTGATGAGTAAATTACGCGGCGCAGAAATCTAAAAACCTTTTTGAGTATGATGTTAACGATGGTGATCGAATTCGGAAGTATGCGAAAGTATGTGACCTTAGTCAAACAAAAATCTTTTTTTTTTCGAAGATACATTCCAAGAGAAAGGGAGGAAGAAAGGATGCATTTCAGATTGACAGCATTTTTTTCTCACTAAAATGATGCCTTATTGTAAACTATATTCTCACTTCGATCACCGGGAAACTTTCTTTTTTATTCAGTTAAAGTTATGTTTTCAGTATTATTGTATGTAGAGTTCTAGAAATACAATTCGAGATAGCTTACAAAATAGTGCTTTACTCGATCCGCCATTTGTAGGATAACCCCCTCTTCTTCTTTTTCTATCCCTGCTCTGCCTGGTTTCCTCTTCTCCTATGTCCATCATCCAGCTGTCACACAATACCAACCTTTTTTACTCATTCCTCCTGGGATGATACGGAAACACATTTCCGTTGGTGGCGCATTCAGTCACATTTGTTGAAGTGGTATACCATATGACTTTTAGGATACCTTGCGTGGTAGCTGTTTTCGTCACTTGTCAGGGCCCGGAAAACTTTGTCTGTGTTCAATGGATGCTTTTCCTAACAATGACAAAATCACCCACTTGAATGTCAGGGACTGAACGAAATCATTTGTCAACGTTTTTCTTCATTCTTTTCCTATAGAGCTCTCGCTGTAGATGGGTCTTCTTTTCTTCCGTCAGCGCTAGATCATCTTTGATGCCAAGTTTCACATCTGCCGGCAAGTAAGGTGCAAGTCCGAAGGCCGCGTAGTTGGAACTAAGGCTGTAGTATGTGAGCGATTATGATGGGCCACTGCTGCCTCTAGGGCACATTTACGACCGCCGACGAAGTTTGGGTACATAAACAAGTACTGCTTCATGTCTCGAATCAGTCTTTTGCGAGGTCATTCGCTTCCGGGTGATATGAGGCAGCAAAGCGCAGTTCGATTCCCCTTGATCTTGCCCATTGCTCCAGTTTTTTACTTTGGAACGCAGGACCATTGTCTTAAACAATCACCTTGGTGTTATTAAACATGTCCCTTTCTAGTATTGAAATTACGCTGTTTGCGTCTTCTTTTCCTGCTCTTGAGGCAGCCATGCGCGTACACTCGTCTATGGTTATAAGAAAAGCTTGGGTTCTAGCCACTCCCTTACCCTTCTTTCTTAATTCTGCAAAATCCAGATGGACGTCAGAAAACCGTCAAGTTGTGCGGACCACCTGCGGACTACGTTCAGTGCGTCTTCAAGTTCAAACGGCCGCCTGATCGTTCGAACTGTCGTCTGCTCTTTCAAACGTTACTGCTTGTCGTCTGCCCTTTTAGACGACGCCGGCCCGTAGACCACATGTTGGCCCGGAACTTGCGATAAGAAGTAAGTGCAGGCCTCAAAAGACTAAGTTTGAAGGTTGGTAAGCAGGCTCGATGTAAACAGTAGGTACAAGAAGATGTTGATCATTGTTACCAGTGACCATCACCGACTCCTAGTCCGATTCTGCTTGCGATTTTCAGTATCGACGTCGACCATCTTAGCTACGGTTCACGCATTTGCAGCCCAAGCGGCGTCATGACTGAAAATTGCGAGCGAAATTTCTCATCATGCGAACCAGGCTTTAGCGTACATACTGCGGCGTCCACCGGAATGAATCGCCACATGTCACATTATTCACGCGAAGTTTTGCGGTGTAACGAGCCACGGTAATTTCGCTGATGCGGCTCAAGTAGTCAGACATCGCCAGGAAGACGTAGAAGTCAACAATTCGAACGCGAAAAAGGGCAGGAGGACTCACATTGACGCCGATAACTTCGCATTTCAATGGTATCTTTATGGGCGACGGCGAGCTTTTTGCCCACACCCCCATCGCGCATGCGCGGAGCCGGTGGCGTCCGCTAGGGGCGCTCCGGTTTGTTTGTAAACATGAGTTGGTGTATACGTCTTCCAAAATCCATCATGGCGGCCTGATTCTAGACTATCATGGTCTAGCCTGAGAATGGAACTTACAGCTGTGACTGGAACTTGAAACTTGCCATCGTTGAAAGTTGGATCTTTGGTTCCCTCCCACAGTCGAGTGTAGAAGACCTCTTCGGTATCATGCCTCATCTCGGAAATCGACAGACTTCCGAGATGAGGCAATCGCAATGCATTTGCATCTTTCTGGAGAACTTCTGGCCGATGAAATACTTTAAACTCGAATTGTTAAAGTTCGTTTATCAATCTAGCTATTTTTCCTTTCGGTTCAGTCATGCATAGGAGGAACGTTAATGTTTGGTGATCTGTGAAAAGTTTAAACTTGCGGCCCTCGAGGTACGAGCGAAAGTATCTCACGGCCTTGAGAACAGCTAGGAGCTTCTTTTTCTGTAGTTGTGTAATTTACTTCAGGCTTAGAAAAAGTATATGAGTGATACCCTATGACGGACAGCTGTTGAGATGTTGGCTTTGTCGGATTAGGCTGATAAAGAACATCACCTGTACCATTGTGGGATGCATCTGTGTTCAGTTCAAAAGGCAGGTCAAAATCAGGTAAAATCAACACAGGATCAGAAGAAATCGCTTGCACTTAGATGCTGGTAGGATTCTTCACACTCGTTGGACCATTCTAATGGCACATCATGCTGCGGTAGTCGCGTAGGGCACCTTGTCTTCTTTGCAAAATCCTTGATGAAAGAGCTGAAATGTCCGGCAAGCCCAAGAAACACTCTGGGCGAATGAACGTCAAAGGGCTTTCGGAGGCTGGAGATCCGAGCTACGAATTCTTGCTTGGTAGTTCTACACCTTCCGTCGAAGTTGCGCCCTTGAAATACCAGCTTTCCTTAAAAGAATTCACCCTTTTTTACATTGATCTTAAGATGTGCCCCTTTTGAAGCTTCCAGCACGTATGCCAGATGGCGACCGTGATCTTCTTGACTCTTTGAATATACAATTATGTCGTCGATATAGACGTTACAGAACTTTCCTAGAAATGGGCTTAGTATTTCGTTCATCATCTTTTGGAACCAGGCTGGTGAATTCTTCCAGCCAAAGGGAAGTCTGTTGTACTCGTACACATAAAATCGTGTTACGAATGCAGTATATTTCTTGTACTCTTCCCTTAAAGGGACTTGTAAAAATCCTTTACACAGGTCAATCCTAGAAAATACTGTGCATCCTCCTGTCTCATCGATGATGTTGTCAATTCTGGGCATCGGAAAAGGAAAAAGTTAGGCTTGACGATTAATCATGCGATAATCGGTACATAGCCGTAGTGATCCATCTTCCTTCGGCATGATGGTATTGGTGATGCAAAAGAGGTGACCGAGGGTCGAATGATTTCGGAATCCAGCATGTCTTCTAGTTCCCCCTTTAGCCAACGTTTCTTTTCTAAAGACTTGTACGGCTTCCGTCTGACGATGGTGGTATCCGCCGACTTGAATGGTACTTCGAAACAAGTGGTTGCGGGTGGTTGCGAGTATATGCCAACAGGTATTTTTTCTGGGTAGTTGATGAGTATATCATTAACCTATCCCACTAATTCTACCTTTTCTTTGCACTGGCAAGGTTTGTGTCAGATACTTGGACCGTATCATCCCAGCATATGTTGATGTGCATTCTCTTCATATCTTGCCGAGACAGTAGAAAGTCATAATATAGTTCATTGATTACTAGAGCTTCGGTTTGGACTTGTTGGAATTCATATTGAATGGTCAGGTGAATACATTTGGTGTGTATTCATTCTTCCGTCGTAGCCTTGAACCTCAATTGCACGACCCTCTTTCACGATCGACAACCTCTTGGTTAACTATAGTCACAGACGCTCCGCTGTCGACAAGAGCTTTTAAAGTTCGTCCATTCACATTTACAATTATATACAAGAGTGTTGATTGCGACAAACAGACAGTCTCTATTGTTGTCGAGGGGTGGGACTGTACACCCTCCTTTATCAGTTTTTTTGTGGTTGTCTGGACTTCAGCCGTTTCACAGTCCTCGAATGTTGCTGGGTGAGTCGCTGACTGCTTCTGTGTCACAGCTTGTAGATTTCAATGCGGATTCTTTTGTCCAAGGCTTTCATATCTGTGCGACTGAAGGGTTGCTTCCGTAGGCTTCTGCGCTGCTCGGAGCCAAGGTAGGCTTCTGCGGTGCTCGGGGCCAAGCATCTAAGCAGAAATGTTGAACACAGTGTAGAAGGCCCTCCGCAGTTTTAGGTGCTTTCACTTGGACCTGTTTTTTCAGCTTTTTCGGAAGTCCGTGAATAACCAGCGGGACTTCAAATGAGTCTGGTAGGGAGTAGTCTGCCATCTGGAGCAATCGTCGTTTTTCATAGAAATATTCCATGACACTCCCTGCTTTGTTCTTGTAGAATATAGCCTTATCCCACTTCTCAATGTGATTCTCTTTAAATGCCGAATGAAAACTCCTTTTCCACTGTTCCCAAGGGTCGTTGAGATGGTCCGTTAAGTGGAGTTCATACCACTTTTTTGCCATTCCGGTGAAAAAAAGTCGCATATTTTTTACTTTGTCATCGTCGGAACGCCAGCCATTCTTCTCACTAGCGTGTTTATAAAATGACAACCAAGCTTCAGAGTTAGTTGTGTAACCATCAAACGCTTTACCATTCAAAAGCGTGTTGCTTCCTGGTTTCGTGAAAATCCGACGATGGCTTAAAGCAGTTCTTGGTTTTTGCATTATTTTGTTGTTGTGCAAGGAGGATCTGGTGGACAAGGTAATTTGGGTCGTCGGGGTTAGTGACAACAGCACGTTGAAGGCTTTCGAGATCAACGAAGTTGTTTTTGGGATAGGCCTGGTGTTTGGCTCGAAGACGGGCCTGTAAGTCACTTTGAGTTCCGAATTGGAAATCGCTTTGAGAGTTGGATTGAAACTCGCCTTGGGTTTCGGTTTGAGAGCCGCCTTGAGGACTGGAATGGAAGTGGAAGCCGTCTTGAGAATTCAACGGGCCCTCCTCCATGGGCTCTATGATAAAGGTCTGAAAATCTGCAACCTCTAGGTTGGCCTTGGCAGTTTTTTTCTGTAGGATGGCGCTGACGTCCATTCCTCTCTTGTCAGAAACGAGTTGAATCAACTCCCGAGTAGTGATCCAAGGTGGTAGTGGAAATGCCTTCTTGTCTTGCGGCTGGCAAGATGAGAAGACGAACTCTTCTCTGGCGTCATCTTTTATTGTGGGGGTGATCCACAAGATAGGATCCTGTCGGCTGCGCCAAAATGTAGCGTTCTAAAAATACAATTCTAGATAGTTTACGAAATAGTGCTTTACTCGATCCGCCATTTGTGAAATTCTCCCCTCTTCTTCTATGTCCATCATCCAGCTGTCACATTGTATTTGAACAATAGAGAAACTAAAGCATCAGTAACTACCATGTTGGCTTGGCATACGCTTTTTATTTGTTATGTAAAAATTGAAATATTCACAACAAAAGTTCTTCTTACATTTATTGACTCAAGATTATGAATTTATACACTTTGTGACGACTGCTGCATTTTAAAGTTGTGTTTGATATCAATACGTAAACTACGACCAGCCGCGGTTATTAAATACTGCCGAACTAGAACCAAACAAAGTGGCAACATATCACGTCAAAGAAGCCTAATCGCTGTGGCCAATAGCTAGTTTTTTTTTTATTTTTGTGAAGTAACTATGAATGGTCATGAGCAGAAATATCTGTGATCCCAGCAGAGTGCCCATTTTCACCTGTGAGTGGTCAAGACTCAGAAAAATAATATTTGACAATTGAATAGTAGACAAAGCACAAGCGTGAAACTAGCTTGTAAAAACAATGATGCTAAGTGTCTTCAGCGAGTGTTTTTCTAGCTGCACGACAGAAAAGAAGAAAATATTTAATATTCTTATTTTTGTTTACCCATTCGGGGAGACTATAGTTGGAAGCCGGATATCTGAACCCCAGGAATATACAAAATATAGGTGCACAGGAAAAGTAGCTAAACGCCATTTTTGTTTTATGTCTAAATTCGTTGCATGAAACTGCAGCTTTGTATTTAGTTTCCGTTTGATCTTATGTTTTTCACAAATCCTCGCGTTGCACTACTGTAAATATTCCCCCTTATTTTTTGGGTCGTGCTTTCATTTTTGTAAAAGTTTATAGTTTTTTAAAGTTCTTTTTCGGTAATATCGATCGTCAACCGAGAGCAATCTGTGGATACTACCATCGATGGTACAATCAATAGTCAACTCTTAATAGCACTGTCGATGGCTCAATCGATAGTCAGCGGTACCAGACTTTATCATCATCATCATCATTTAGTATCCTTCAAGGCCCTTATGGGCATTAAACAAGAAAACGGTAATGTTTTTTCAGTTGAACATTTCAGCACGCATTTGTAACACTGTAGAACGAGTAATGAGTCGGATAAAGCATAAATGAAAGTAGTTACAAAGGCAGCATATTTGTGTGTTAGTTATGGTAACAACGTCTTTTGGTAGTATGTTCCAATCGTTGTAGGCCAAGGGTCAAGTAGATTTACTGTACGAAGTGGTTGACGAAAAAATAGGCCTTTACGTACAGGAGTGGTCAAAGCGGCTGAAAATCTGCAAGAGGGGTAAAGCAGCGATTCACACAGAGACATGTTATGGTGAAAATGCGGTGAAGGAGAGAAATACTCGAAAGACTCGGCGCTCTAAAGAGTGTGTGTGAAGGCTAGTAGTTTCGCGCAATCCAGAGATGCTTGTGAATGGTGAGTAATCAGAAAAAAATAAGGCAAAGAGCTCTGTTTGGGATGGATTCATAAGTAGGTAAGATTGCCAAGGACACCATCAGAAGAAGCGAATTTAAGCTTAAACCGAAATAAAGTTAAGTATGCTGGTTGTTTTCTTTCTATTATTTCGGGTTTCGAGTTTCGGTGCAAACAGCCACGGGAACTGTTGCGTTTGCTACTATATTATTGATGTGAGGTGTCCATAAAAAGTCGGGTGTTAAATGAATACCGAAATATTTATATGAATTGCAATCTTTCCGGAATTAATGTTGGTAATTCAAAAGGAGGTTGTTATATTCTAAATAATTAATTATACTGAAGTAAAGTACGTGTTCCATGAGCTTATGTGATACGTTATTTAAGGAGATGGGACCATAGTTGGTAAATACGTGGCGGTCACCAGATTTGAAAACAGGGGTTGCGTTGCCAGTTTTTCCATCTCGCGGAATTTCAGAAGGACTAAGTGACTGGAGAAATATGTCATAAAAGAAATCTGCGTAAGTGTGTTTGTATTCATAAGAATATTAGAATTGATTTGCTTATGTCATAAACTGGAAGACAGCTTCAAAATCTCGATTGCTTTCAGGACGCCGGCATATTCAATTGTTATGGGCCCCATTGGAGTGTGCAAGAACTGACGTGAGACGGGGAAATTCGGGAGATGCTCATTTGTAAATGAGAAACTAAATAAATTATTAAGTGAAAGAGCACTTTGGCGATCGTATCGATTATGCCCGCTGTCATCAGTGAATTGTAGGGGAGGCGATGTGGAAGGATTAACAATCTTACAAAGTTTCTTTGGCTTGTTATGCAAAATGTTGAAGAGGTCCCGAGTATAGAATTTAGTTTTTGCTTCATTTATAGATTATTTCGTATTCTGCTGCACATTTGTCCAGGCTTCCGGTGTTATCTCAACATTTAGCCCGTCTTTAAAGGCTTTTACTTTTGTTGGAGTGCTTATGAATAGTTTTGTTATATCACGAATTGTTGTTATCAGAGTTGACACGAGTGAGCGTTATAAAATAATCAATGAGTTCAATTAGTTTATATTTTGTACAGTGTCCAGTTAACGCTGACAGATATTTCCTCGAAACCGTTCGAGAACGTTTACTAGAAGCGTTTTAGCTGTGAATTGTTAGAGGTTTAGTCGGCACTCGTGTAATCCCGAATGAATTTAGTATAGCGGGTTTATGAAGAGTGGTTAGGGGTAGTGTTAATTGGATAACAAGATGGTCACTAATGCCTGGTAAGTGTATGGCATTATTGATAAAGCTGGCTCTTGTGTTAAGAACAGGTTCAGCACATTGCAACAGCATTTGTTAGTTTTGGTTGGTTGAGTGATAACACTGGAATTATTAAAGTGAAGGGAAAAGTCAACAAGTGCACCGCAAAAAACACTGCCGGAGGAGAGGGCAGTCCCATCAATATCTGGGCAAATAAAGTCTCCAAAAAGTACAAGGATGGCATTTATTAAGCTTTGTAACAAATTTATTACCACCAACTGTCGGCCTGTAGCATACGCCCAGTATAATACTTGACTTAGAGGTGAGCCATACCAAGACAATTTCCAGGCTTGTTTCTACCCAGATAAGGCTTGATGCGATACGAGTATCAACGGCTGAAAGAACACCTCCTCCTCTTCTTCCGACTCGGTCGGTACGGTAAACATGAAAACCAAAATGTGAAGCAAATAATTCTGAATCAGTAATATCAGTGTCTAGCCACCTTTCAGTAAGACGAAATCCGCGTTGCATGGTTCAATAAGAAAGTGAATATCCTCAGTTTTAGTTATAACACTTCGAATGTTTGTGAGCAGTACATAATGCTAAATGAACACGACACAGATGCGGCTAACTCTGGATGGCAGTACTTGATGAGGGTGTGGCGGGAAAAGAAAGTGGTGGGCACTCTTGTTTTTTTCTCTAGCCAAACTTTGTACAGTACCAAATATAAAGCACCTGACATCTATCAATAGCTTGACGTGAAGAAGTCTAAAGGGCAAACCTTTTTGTTTGTCGCATTCGTGCAACTTGGAGAAATCCTCATCTATAACAAAAAACGTGTGTTTTAGTTTGTAGGCTAATGACATAATACTTTGTTTTTCTTTAAGCAAGGAGAGCTTCACAATAATCGAGCGACTTTTTCGTTCACCGTGAGAGTCCAAACGATGCGCTCTTTCAATTCTGATTGGGCCAACACAAATGCATAGTTTTTTTGGGACACAGTTCAACGTCCAAACCTTCCGACTGATTTCAAGTCCCCTTATCTTTATCAGGGAGACAGAAACATAACAGGTTGATCGGTGGGACCTGCCCTCCACGCCATTCCAGCGCGTTTTTAGATTATATAAATACCGTAGAGCGGCCGAAAACTTAGGCTCTTCAACTGTGCCACTGCACTTGTCCTTCAGCTTTATTGAAGCTACGTCGTTATTTAACTGAGAGTTTTGTCCTGCAACCCTCAGGGCCTGAGACATTACAGAAGGGAGTGTTGAGATAACAAACAAAACAACAGTGGAATATAAAAAAAAACAGTTCAAGAACGAGAAATACATGGTTTCGTACATTTGGACAAATATAACACGATTTACAATTGATGTAAGTGATGCAGGCAGATGATTCTATTCATTCAAACGTCTAACAGTAAGTGATGCAGAATATAATTTATATTTGCAAAATGAAACGCCTACTTTGTAACTGTGAACCAGACGTTCGGAAACAAATTATGGCAGAGTTAGCTGATTTCTGAGTACATTGTTGTAAACTTTCGTAACAAAAATGCTAGAAATTCTGCGGTGATGTGCGTGGGAAGAAATTAAGTTTTTTTTTTTCATTGATGCTACGCTAGCGGTGCGATTTTAATTAACCAGAATAACACGCACGGATCTGTACTAAAATGTTTCAAGTGAACGAAGAAGCAGATGTGAGAGTCGAGTTAATAATATCACAAATTAAACATTGCAAATTATCTGTAAAAAACTTTACAATTAAATTAAGGACATCAAGATCCATGTTCAGTTTACTTAGTTTATGAATAAGCTTATGTTATACCTTATCAAATGCCTTTGCAAACATAAGAGAGTTGAAGTGGATCTGGAACGCCTGATCAAGAGCAAAGTGAAAGTCGTTAGTGATGCTGTGTAGCTGCTTTAGAAGACAAATATTTTCTAAATAGATGTCGAAATCAATAAAAAAACATGAGTTAGATTCGAGGAAGACAACAAGCTCTGTGTACATAATGTGTTCGAAGGCTTTACGATGAATGCTAGCTCATGAGATGGGTCTGTAATTGTTATAGAAGTACTTCTCATGCGCTGTGTAAAAAGGAATTACTTTTTCCGATTTTCCAGTCCTTAGGTAGAAGAGCGGCGACGAGTCACTGTTGGAATAGTCACTCGACTGTCTCTTGGGATGCTAGATGGCAGCCTACAACCAGAAATGAAGCCTAACTTAGAGAATAATTTTTCAAATTACGGCCAAGATACACCAACCCGGACCAAATATGATCAACTTGGGTTCTAGCTTGGCTTCTTCAGGCATATAAAAAATTGGGCTCCAAGCATTCGGCTACGCGGCGCCTCATAGACAACTTCGTGATGAAGTTCATCGAAGCATATTGTGCAAGCAGAAAACGCGAAAAAATTACGGTCGCAAACTTTGCAAGTACGCTACTGACCAGGCTAAACAACGTTTGAATACGAACGAGGATACCAGTAAGACTAATTTTGTCCGTCTGATACCTCATATTTTTAATCGAAACATGAAGGTAGAAAAGAGTAACCAAAGCAGGAACTGACAACTTACCAAACACTTTTCTTTACATTTTTGTTATGTTAGTCCTTCCATTTAATTTAATTATTTCAATATTATCTCTCATAATTGATTTTTGCTGGTAATATTCAATTATATTTGCACGAGGCAAATATAACGGTATTGAGTTACTCTTGTTTAGTGACATTTTTAAAAGTGAGCACAATTTAGGGAGGCGAGCCGGAAAGGGTCAGAAAAGGGAAGGAAGGGATTATGATTAAACTCAACTGGCGGACTACTTGGTAACACATAAAAGGAAAAATATAACACAGCGTAAAAGGCGACTTCTAGCAGGGAGTAGAAGGCGCTCGCGGACGTAGCGCGGATTCAGCGCGGAGTTGCATTGTGGAGCAGGTTTCCGAATTAAAATGTTATATTGGACTACTACGCAGAAGCGCGGAACTATTATCGACGATTTGGCAAATGTAAACTTTCGCCCTACATTATTTTCTAGTAAACAAGAGGCATGCTCAATGTAAACACAAGAGCCCGACAATTAATTTTTTTATTAAACTCTATAAAAAATCAGAAAAAAATAAGAATGTCTAGAAAAACAAAATAGCCGGTTTGAGATGGAGTATATTTACCGAAACCCACTCTTCTAAACGTTGTGTCTAGACTTCGCAAACCACTTCCTGGATTAGCTAAATAAAGTCGAAGACTTATTTTTAAGGAAAATTAGGTACTTTAATATTGGGTAATCTTCACTCTGTCGCTTTTAAAGGAAATCTCGATGCGCGAAGGACACAATTTTTTTATCAATAATTTCTGGCATTATAGGGTTGCATATAACTGTAGATAATGCAATATTCGAATTGCCCACGATCACTTTGAAAAACAACATAAGCTCTAAATAATAAATCATCGATTTTAAGAATGCAAATTCACAATTAATGGTCAGATTAAAGGAAAGAAAAAAGTTAACACCCCATAGATACCCAGGCCGTAACACATAAAAGACGACAAGCAACGAGCGAGGAACGAAAGAGACCAAGATTGGGTCGGAGTCCTCTTTAAGAGGCTAACGCAGCATCGGACTTATTTGCTCCGGCTCATTTGATGCTAGCAGATCGACTCGCGGCACCGTGCCGCGTAAATAATTCGCGGCACAGACCACACTAACCCAGCAAATACTCCAACGCCAAACGGAGTCGAGTGGAATAGAAATCAAGCCGGAGCTTCACTTCGTTCACTCCTAAGACGACAGCGGGCTTGGAAGCTAAGTGCTCGCCGGTCCAATCAACCGCCTCCCTTTTGTCACCTGACTCCGCCCTCTGTGCGTGAGTACGCGGCAGGAGCGAGATCACACGGCGAAATGTGGACGTATGACTAAACCATGGAGCACGTAGGTTCCACCGCACTGTCGGCTGTTGGGGTAAACAGAGTAAAGCCACCAGGCGCTTGGAATGCCATTCGGGCAAACGTAGTAGACACAACAAAACAACTGAGCTCCTTGCGCAAACATGGCGCCGGTGTTTGTGTGCGTCAGTGGTTGGCCAAAGCCATTCAGTAGGAAAACGCCGCATGGAAGATCGGGAAACGACGTCGGTTGCATGGGCGATGAACAACTTTTTTGTGTGGGAGTGTCGAAGC
This sequence comes from Ixodes persulcatus, assembly GCA_013358835.2. Lineage (NCBI taxonomy): Eukaryota > Metazoa > Arthropoda > Arachnida > Ixodida > Ixodidae > Ixodes > Ixodes persulcatus. Next base: position 51,889 of record JABSTQ010005280.1, read on the forward strand.
CGACGATCCCTGGGCTTGGAGAACCTCCCAGTGTGGTGGGACATGCGCGATCGCTTGGAACTTGAATATACGGATACCCAACGATCAATAAAAGTGTTGTCGGTGTTTTGTGCGATTTGCGCGTTTTGGTGTTTCGATTCAGACGGCGATGATGGGCTATTGCAAGCCAGAAGTTTCGATTCGCTCGGAGGAATGCCTACAATGCTGTGGGGTTGTCCATGGCATTAGGCATTTTTTTTTTTTTTTTAACATCCGAATACGACAATACCGTTTTCCCTGGGCAGTCTTTTTCGAGGTTGTGTTTAGTGCCAGCATATTTGTTGATGTTTCGCAGCTTTTTATTGAAATTGGCTCCACGGTAGGGAGGGATCAATGGCAGGCTTGCAGTACATGGAGTGGAAGCTTGCGCTGCAGACTCCAGGTACTTTTAATCAATCCTCAATCATACCTCTTTTGATTTGAATGAGCATCGTACTGAAACCCAGTTGTGTATCACTACTGCCTGATGCATGTTCAAGATTCCCAACTAAGATTGATGCTGCACCGGCAAAATTTCTCTTTTACAGTGGTAACACCGGACATTCAGTGAAGCTGTTTTACTTACCGCCGTATAAACATAGACACACCCCAATTACTTCACTTTCACTCTGGGGTAGTTGACTCGGTTATTCATCTAATATTATCCCCTACAAATTAGACGCCCCACAGCTCCAGAAAAGAGAACTGTCCGCGTTCATTATTGGAGTGCTATAATATAATTTTGCTAGAGGCCTTGTAATATAGGGAAGCTACGTTTAATGCAGTGGTCTCAAACTAATTTGACTGTGCAACACAGATAGCCACACCGGAAAGGTCGAGGGCCAACGCAAGATGGGGGGAGGGGGGGATAACAAAAGTTTAAGGAGAAGATACCTAGTGCTCTTTGCTTCTTAAACTCGCAGTTTTGCCAGTCAGATATTTAGATTTGATTTGTTTAGTTGACTACCTTCGACCCTGACCTGATGTGATTAAAGGAATTACAATGGCACCGCCTCGCCAACATTCTGCATTTTTAATAAAACAAGAGAGCAAGTACACTGTCGTTCCCGTTGCTTAATACACCCACAAATTAGTCAAGCTCACCATGTCTCTAAAAACAGTCAGTTAATTTAACAGGTATTGCTTTCCTGGAGATTTGTATTACCACATTCTGAATAAATACTTGTCTACTAATGGTGATATTTTTTTGAAGGCGAGAATCGCGATGTCGAAGCTTTAGCTTTGCCAGCTGCTCCTGCTAATCGAGCGTTCGCGCAGCCAAGATGTATTCTTCAACGAATAGCTCGCGCTTGCAGCCTAGTAGCGGAAGTGTTGTACGTTACAAAAAGCTAAGAGCTAAGCAATAAACGGAAACAAAGGAAAAATGAACACAGATACGTATAAAATATGTGAATACGTTAAAAGAGCAGAGCTACTTCTCGAGCGAAAAGTATTCGACGAGTTGAGATAGCTATGGGGCGTGCCAATTCTAGTGCTCGAGGTATGGGAACCGGGACTCGTAGCTGGTTGCCGGCGGGCCACGTCTTAGCAAGTCGCGGGCCGCATGCGGCCCGCGGGCCGCGTGTTTGAGACCCATGGTTTAATGTGTTCATTGAAGAAGCCTCGACAAGCTGCATTGTTAATATCAAGCGATCTCCGCAATTTATTTTTTTTTGTCCAAGGGCTTTAAAACATGTACGTAATTGTTTTTTTTTAAGTCCCGCTTTTTAATTTAATTTTATTCCACTAGTAGGACCAATTAACAATGCTGGAATACAAACATTTCTTTAGCGAACAGTTTTTCTCTTCTGATAGTTATATAGAGCAGCTTTGTGTTATTTCACTTTTAACATAAGTATTGTTATGAATTATTGTGTTTTCTGAGTCACAAACAATCATACAAGCTACGTGCAGGTCTGGTCACTGCTCTTCGAACGTCCTCTTGACACCACAAGAGAATGGGAAGCTTAAGGAATACTAACAAAAATAGTTTACGGTCATAGGATCACGATATCTTTTGTGAGAAAAATCTTGAGGCATTGAAGAAGGAGGGGCAATTTTTACAACCCATTTAGTGCCACAAGATGTGGCAGACCTTAATGTACATAGATACATGAGTAGCTAAAGATATTGTGAAGCACATTAGGTCAAGAATTATCTGAATCCAAAAACTGACCTCTATGTTCTAACAACGACTATTATCGCAAGCATCATAACACGAGTGGTGCTAACTGGTTGCGAAACCTATGGGAAGCTGAAACACCTTTGCCCAAAAGCGCCTTTTCTTTGCGACGCTTAGGGCAATGATTCTTCCCAAAAATATGTGAGAACACAAAGGTGATATTTTTCTGCAACATGTTCATTGGTCGTGATACGGACCATGGCAGAAATCATCTATTGCGACGATGCTTTCTTTAACTTTACAGGACTCAAGAAAAAAAGTTGAGTAGAACTAAAACTTGTGTTGAAATGTCACATTCACAGATGTACACCCTAGTTACACGGGCACCCTTAACCACAGTTAAATATAACTGAGGTCTAAATTAACTGCAGCTAAGGGAGCCCGACAGGCATTCAAAAACGCAGTTAGGCTCGACTATGTTTAGCAGCTACTTCAAAGTATACCCCAGTTACATGGGTCCCCTTAACAGCAGTCAAGTCTCATTTCAGTCAGACGTAACTGCGGTTAAGTCCGCCCCTGTATGATCCGGCCTAGTTACGCAGACACCCCACCTCTAACGCTGTTAATAATTGTGACCTATGTCAGACATAACTGCAGTTAAGGGGGCTTAATAGGCATTCTAAACCACAATTAGGCTTAAATATGGTTATCAGCTACTGCCAACTGTACCCTAGTTACACGTAAACCCAAAACCGCAGTTAGGCCTCACGTCAGTGAGACCTAACTGCGGTTAAGTCTACCCGTCTGCGGTTAAGTCTACCTGACAGGCCACCTAAACCGCAGTTACGGGTTTGTATGGTTAGCAGCCGCTGCCTAAAATACCTTAGTTAAACGGGCACCCTTAATCGAAGTTAAGTATCACCTGAGCCAATCGCCACCGCGTTTAAGTCAACCAGTGTAATGCCCGACCTCCTTACACGGGCACCCCACTCCTAACCTCAGTTAAGCGTGAGTGATGTCAGACTTGACTGCGGTTAAGTGCTCCCGACGGGCGTCCTAAAGTTTAGGATGCCCGTCGGACACCCTTAACCTCAGCTGAGTCTGATATCGGTCACACCTAACTGTGGATAAGGGTGCCTGGTATAACTAAAGTGCACTCTTAAAAAATCTAGTAAAAAGCTAGTCTGCAGCAGCTACTACCTTTTTCTGACCGTCACTACCTTTCACAAACTATTTACTATCTCAAACGCCCGTTAGGTGGTATAAATTTAGTAAATGCAGCAGTTACCACCTCTTCCTCACCGTTACACCTTGTTTCTAGCTATTAACTACTCCAAAGCGTCCAAAAGGCGCGGCAAAATGGCGGCGTCTTCTACATCGCCGAAGGCCAGCGTTAGCGACGCACTTACTGTTCAGGAACGCAGGGGGAGGTATCCCCACACAATCGTAGCATCAAATATTGTAGGAGGGGGACTGTTTAAGGGTTGGAGCTGACTTTATAACGATCGCAGTGTTATGCATGGAGACCAACGCTACATCACAGCAAACTCACACATTTAATAAATGATAAAAGATAGAATAGGCTCGAAAGGCCGTATGCTCTCGGAGTCCATGCTCGTGCTCTCGGCTGACGCGTGTCCTGCTCACACTTCTTCGTCTTCCAGCTCCGCGGTAATCCCCGCACCACAGCATCCCTTTTCCCCAGAATAGTCACCACCCAGTCAGTAGGTATCTTAATCCACCTCGTAATCTTGAAGGTACCTCGGTGCTCGACACACTTTTTTCGGACGACCAGTTGGTAGCTTCGCATCAGCTGTTGGACGGGAAAGTGTTTCGGGTCCATATGCTGGCGTTTCTGCGGGCTCAGCGTCCAAATGCTCCTCCTGAGACTCACTCGTCTGGGAGAATCTATCCCGCACTCCGCATGCGTGGTTGTCTCTATGACGTCTTCACGGTCTCTTCCTTTGTCTTCACTGATACTTATATCGCATTCGGATGTTGAGGGCAGTGTCGTGTCCTTCTAACGTGGACGCAGATGATCGGCATGTCGTCTGAATCGTCGACCATCTTCCAATAGTACTACCTACGGCAGAGGTCCACACCTTTTTATCACTTCTCCTCACAACCACTTGGGAGGCTAATACAGTACATTTCTTACCCAGACCATCGCATCTTTCTAAAAAGTGACCGTTTCATTCCTCTGTTTCAAGAACAACTTCTCTTGCCTTTCCAGCGTGCGGTTTCTTGATGATGGATGAAGCAGGTCTAAAGCTCTTCGTAGTTTGCCACCCATCATCAACCAGGCTGGGCTTTTTTCCAGTAGCAGTGGAAGGTAGAACATGTTGAGTTATCAAAAACCTCGATATAATCGTGGACCAGTCTCCTTCTTTAAGGCGTGACAGCGACTTCTTGGTTTTCTGGACCATGCTTTCGGCAGGGCCGCTGGAAGCTGTATGATACGGTGAAACAAACGAAAGTGGAATACCGTTTCTGTCTGCGAACTCTCGAAACTCTGCCAAAGTAAAGGCAGCTACGTTGTCATAAACCAGCACATATGCCACTCCATGTGTCGCAAACAGTTCTCTTAAACTTCGGATGACTTCCGCCGCTGAAGTTGTTTTTAACCAAACGTACCTTGACTCTTTTTGAGTGTGAATCCACTACGTTAAAAAATGAAAGCCGTTTACAACTCCCTGTAACGCCGAATCAGAGCGCAGCTTTTGAGGAGTAGGGGAAGGCACTAAGGGGGGGGGGGGGGGGAAGGGCGTCACGTGACCTCGAGGAGTGGGGGGCGGAGAAAATTTTCCGCTAAATCTAGCGGGGAAAATTTTCCGCTAGATTTAGCGGGGAAAATTTTCCGCTAAATTTAGCGGGGGAAAATTTTCCGCTAAATTTAGCGGGGAAAATTTTCCGCTAAATTTAGCGGGGAAACTTTTCCGCTAGATTTAGCGGGGAAAATTTTCCGCTAGATTTAGCGGAGAAAATTTTCCGCTAAATTTAGCGGGGGAAATTTTCCGCTAGATTTAGCGGGGAAAATTTTCCGCTATATTTAGCGGGGAAAATTTTCCGCTAGATTTAGCGGGGAAATTTTCCGCTAGATTTAGCGGGGAAAATTTTCAGCTAGATTTAGCGGGGAAAATTTTCCGCTAAATTTAGCGGGGAAAATTTTCCGCTAAATTTAGCGGGGAAACTTTTCCGCTAGATTTAGCGGGGAACATTTTCCGCTAGATTTAGCGGGGAAAATTTTCCGCTAGATTTAGTGGGGAAAATTTTCCGCTAGATTTAGCGGGGAAAATTACCCATCATGCACCGCGCGGTTATGCCGACGGCAACGGCGACGCCGGTCAAGCCGGAAACGGGCGCCTAAGAGCTGCGCTCTAAAAATAATTTTCCTTCGAAAGGGCCGGCAAAATAATCGTGTAGTCTGGACCATGGATTTACCGTCCATTCCCATGAATGGATTGGAGCTCGGACCGGTGTATTCCTCGTCTCTTGACAAGTAGCACAGCATCAAACACGCTCTTTGATCTGTTGGTCGAGCCCTTGCAACCAAACGTAGCTTTTAGCTGGGCCCTTCATGCGCACAACCCTGGGTGCGAGGCATGCAGAATGTTCAAAACCTCCTCTTGAAGTTTCTCGGGAACCACCACACGGTGTTCCCATAGCCGACAACCGTTGTACAACTCTTCTCGTCGGCTTTAAAATGAAATGAATTTGTCGTTTGGCTTTTCTTTTGGCCATCCATGGAGAACCCAGTACATCACCGTCGAAAGAACTTTATCTTTCTTTGTGATTTTGGTCACTTCTTCGGCTATCACCAAACCTTCCGGTATTGCTCCCGAAAGAAAAACAGTCTGCCAGCCGTGGAACGTCGAAGGTTGGTGAAGGTAGCGGAAGTTGGCTGAGACCATCCTGATTACCCATTTGTTTACCTGGTCTGTACAACATTTCCTAATTGTAAGCTGCAAACATCAAGCTCCAGCGGAGGACCCTCGTTGATACCATCTTCGAAATCAGTTTCTTGTTGTCGAACAAACTTAGTAACGGTTTGTGGTCAGTGTAAATCTTGATGCTTCTTCCGCAGGTATAGCGATGGAACTTTTTCAGTCTGAAAACTACAGCAAGTGCTTCCCGATTCGTTTGAGAGAAGTTTCTTTCAGCTGTTGTCAGCAAACGTGACCGATAAGCGACAGGTCACACAGATGACCATCGTTATCTGTCTGACTTAACACAGCCCCAACTCCGTAAGGAGAGGCGTGACAAACCAGTACCAGCGGTTTGTTGAGGTCATAGTGGCACAAAACTTTGTCAGACTTGAGAGGTTCCTTGGCATCGCTGAAAGCTTGTGCTTCTTTGGATGACCAACTTCATGTTGCTCCGTCTCGTAGAAGTCGGTGGAGTGGCTCCAACATGTCGGAGGCTCCACGCAGGAAACCATTATAAACGTTTAGGAGTCCTAAGAAGGCTTGAGGCTCCTTCTTTTCTTTAGGTGGAAGCACATCAAGGATTGCTTTTACTTTTTCCTGCATTGGGTGTACCCCGTCTTGGTCCACCTTGTAACCCAGGAACTTTACTTCTTGCACTCCGAAAGTCCACTTGTTTTTGTTTAACCGTAGCCCGTCCTCTTGAAATCTTTGTAGAACGGCCCTGATTCGCAGGCCATGTTCTCGTGAGTCGGATCCACCGATCAGGATATCGTCAAGGAACAGTTGAACTCCCGGTAGTTCGGCTAGCAACTGCTTCATATGACGTTGAAAAATTGCTACAGCGGTAGCGAATCCGAACTGTAACCTTGTTACCATGAAAAGTCCTTCGTGAGTATTCAATGTAAGCAGGTCGGAAGTTCTTTCATCAACAAAAAGCTACTGATAGGCTTGCTCCAAACCCAACTTCGAAAACCACAGGCAAATCGTTAGTTTACCTAACAGCTCTTCTGCTGTTGGCAGTGGATAATCTTCCCATTCCAATACTAGATTAATGGTGCACTTATATTCTTCACATAGTCGTATCTTGCCTTTTGGCTTCACCACAGGTGCGACTGATGTCGCCCATTCAGAATTCCTCACTCTAACCAGAATTCCTTGTTGTACTAGGTGCGTGATGGCGTCGTCTACCCGTGGTTGAAGTGCCAATGAAACAACTATAGGCTTGTGGTACTTTGGTTTGGAGTCTGGCTTGTGCTCGACGTGAACTTCGTGTATTTTGCTTTCGCCAAGCCCCGACTAGAAGACGTTTGGGAATTCCTTCTTCAGTCCTCGCGTCCGGTGCAGGGACTCAGATCGTTGATGAATTCCTTGAATCTTGATCCCCAGTGCTCGAAACCAGTTCTTTCCCAAGAGACATTCACCACTTCCTTCCACTACCAGCAGTGGTAGCTTGTGCTCATTGCCCTTGAATTTTACAAGAACATCAACACTTCCGAGAACCGTCAGTATTCGTTGCGAATTTGTCCTGTGAGTGATTTCTGTCGACATCAGTTTTTTCTTAGTTATGCCAAGACGACGCGTTGTCCTAGGATCGACGACTGAGCAAGCTGCTCCGGAATCTACTTCCATGCAGATGGGTATTCCATTTACTTAAACTTCGACTGTCTCTGCCGGTTCAATTAAGTTCATTCAATACTACACCCTGCAAGCTATTTCTAGCTCTAGATTATGGCTTGATCCCGCTTTTGAAGCGTTCTTTTTTTACTTGGCCATCTTCTGGCGGCAGGCACGTACGATCTACCCTTTTTTGCCACAGATATGGCAAACGGCGTGGGCGAAATGGCAGTTACTCGCGTCGCGTGTGCCGCTGCAACGCCAAAATATTCCAGCAGAGCTAGGAGGTGCCTTTACTTTACCAGGTTTGTTTCCTTGCTTCGGTGAGTTGTTCGATGCATTACGGCTTTTGTCAAAGTAGGGAACTTCAGCCGCCTCCGGGTTAGGAGGGTCACGCATCTCTTTCGTGCGTTTCTTGGCGTACTCTGCCGCGATCGCAAGATCTTAAGCTCTTGCGAAGGAGAGGTCTGGTTCGGCGAGAAGACGGCGCTGTACAGCTTCATCGCTGACCCCACAAACCAAACGGTCTCGCAGCATCTCATCCAGAAAATATGAATAGTCGCACTGTTCAGCGAGGCGACGCCACTCCGCGATGTAGCTCGCCACTGACTCACCTTGAAGCTGGCAACTGCTTGTTGAACGTAAATCGGTGAGCAATAACCGCTGTTTTTGGTGCGAAGTGTCGTGTTAGAATGACTAACAACTCTTCAAATGGTATCTCACCCGGCGTTTTCGGAGAACAGAGTGATCAAAGCAGGGCGTATGTGGAAGGTCCACACACGCTGCAGAAGACGGCCCGCTTCACTACGTTGTCCACAATCTTGTTTGCCAAAAGAAAGAACTCGAGTCGCTAACGTACTGCGGCCAAGACTTCGGTGTCGAGGTGTCGAACTCCTTCAGACGTACAAGTGCCGGTCCTGGCCTGTTCATTTTCGTTTCCATTCTCCTTGCCGTTGTTTATCCTCGTTGCCAAATGCTAAACGCTACAACACAGCAAACTGACACATTTAATAAATGATAAAAGATAGAGTAGGCTCGAACGGCCGAATGCTCTCAGAGTCCATGCTCGTCCTTTCCGCTGGCGCGTGCCCTGATCACACTTCGTCGCCTTCCAGCTCCGCGGTAATCGCCGCGTCACTACACGCAGCCTCTGTTCCAGCACGTCGTGGAAGCCAGTACTGCAGCGAGCGCAGGTATCATTGATACTATAGCCATGTAGCTTCTGGCCTTCCTTCCCGTATGCAATCTTTTGGAAGCATTTTATTTTCATTTCTTTAACTGGGATGAACATAGCCACGTAGCACGTGCTAAAAACGTTTCCAAAGAAAAGAAAGGTTCATTCTGCTTCTTTTTTTGTATTTTTCTGGTCCTTAATGCATGTTTCGCTTTGAGAAGAGACGTTTGGCAACATTGTACGACAAGTACGTTGGGGCCAGTCGGAGTTTGCGAGACGCACATTTCTGAAATCTGAACCTGTCGTTTTTACCGTGTGTCGTGTGCTGTTCTCGTGTCCCCGTGTTGGTGTGCATAGTTAACGTGCGTGCGCTCGACTGGGCGAGTGTGTGCCTGGACGTGGACTGCTTCGAGGATAGGCCTAGCAGGCCAGTGATGAGCGTCCGCTCGTTACCGGATTTTTCGCTCGACGGCGATCGTTCGGCCGGTTCAGTGGCGTGGGTTTCGCTGTCGAAGATGCTTCGCTGCTTCGCGTCTTCTTGACTCTGAAGACGTCTTCTTCACGGTCTTAATGTGCTCGGTGGTTAGATGATTCTCATAGAGTTGTCTTTAATTGTGACAGTGACCGTAAAAGCGTAAAGTCCCGACTAGGAAGCGGAAACGCAGTGTAGAGACGATGCGGTTGCCACGTAGACGAGAATGCGCAAAATGGGACAGTCTATGCGGGGAAGCAAGAACATGGGTGCTGAGAAAGCACCCATGTGCTTTCCCAGCACCCATGAGTGCACCCACTCCCAAATAATTACTGTGTGTACCGTTAATTCTTAATAAGAGATAGATCCCTTGGAATGTTTAGGAACAATATTGGAGAACGAAATGGATTCGAAAGCAGCACCATATTTATAACATTGCTCCTGGACGAGGTGGTCACAGACCAACAAACTCCTTTAAAATTATCAGTATAAAAGACGCATGTGTAGCCATTGGGGACAGCGATTGGGTTTGCGGGACATTGCCTGTATACAGGCAACGACACGCTAACCCAATCGCTTTCCCTAATGGCTACACATGGGTATTGTGTGCTCAAATTTCTCTTTGTGTTAAATGTGTTAATGTGTGTAAATGTGTGTAATCTGTGTAAATGTGTCTAATCATGTGTAAATCTGAATGTTAGCAGTGTGGAAAACAATCTATCCCAGCGACCATACTTTTTTGCCGATTTTTAGTTTGACGTTGGCTAACGCTTCTTGACCTAATAACTTTCACTAGCTTCACCGTTACTGTCTAAGCTTACTAGGCACCTAGTAACATATGTGAAGAGCGGTTACTAGCTTTTACCTAGTAAATACTGCTATCTTCTTTTAAGAATGTTCAAATGGAATATTAGAATAAATCATTGATGTATGTAGCGTACGTTTGTGTTAGGCCTCGATCAAACATCTAACCTAAGTATACGTATTTTTATTTAATAAAAAATATAGTATGTAGTGACCGGGTTCACTGGAATTTCAAATAAATTGTTTTTGTTGTGTGTTTAAACACGGGGAGTTAGTCATTTGCAACGGTCGTCCGGTGTTCCTGCTGTACATGAGAAATTTAGCCAATGCAAACGACTGCTAGCCTGTGGTCTTTAAGATGCGCCACGCAGAAGTGATACACGACCGCACGCCGGTACGATGCTCCTCCAGATCGAAATGGGCAGAGGTGGGGATCGAACTTAAAATCACTGGGTTCTGCCGCGCGATGTTTTGCTCTACGTGCCCCGAGCTGCGGTGCTTTAGCTCACACTACTACCAATCCCCAAGTTTGATCTCGACGATAGATGAATGCAGAAGGAATGGCACGAGCCATGGACTCATGCTCGTTCCGCTTGAGATCGAGGCACATGTACTTCGAAGAACAGTACTATGCTTCTCAGCTTCGCACTGCTACGCAGAAACTCCGACGCTCTGAGTATCACCGGCAGCCATCCGCTAAAGTATATCATAATTAAGACGCCCACGCTTGTTCACATACGGCGGTGTGAAACGATGTTGTAAAACAAATATGTAATTATTTGACAAGGGACTCTTGAAGTCCTTCGGCGACACCCTATATACTTTATGCTTTAAACTAACCACAGAAAATAAAATGCAGGTAATCCAGTCATTACTCATATGTTCCGCATAGTTAACAACATCATTATTATTATTCAATGATTGACAATATAAAACACACATATTCCAATTGACGTCTTGTTAAATCATATTAAAATCAGTTACGAGATGTACAGTTATTAGTACTATGTTCCGACGAGATAATATTAACCGAAGTCATTTTAATTATGAAGTCCTTAACGGTATTTCTCAAGGATAAAGCGTTTATACCGTCCAAGCATATATATCTCTCTATCTTTGTTTCTCCATCTATTAAAAAAAAAAACTTTATGTTCTTTTAAGAACAACATCGATTTAAAAGTTGTAGCTTAGGTAAGATACAGCTATAGGCAGGTATTTAAACAAACACTTGAAAATGTACCAAGTGGCACCAATAAAAGCTCTATAAACAGAATAAATATACCCTGGTATGCTTTGTGCTATATTGTACATTACACATATTAGCTATTACAAAATGTTTAGCATTTATGTGGAGGTTAACTTTGACATATAACAGGAATGGTAGTAAAGCAACTTTATATTAAGAATCGCTCACACCAAAAAACCAGAATCTGCGTGGGAAATTAAAAAAAATTCGTTACAGCAAAGAGAGATTTAGAAACACCCAAAGCACTCTTTCATAAAAAAAAATTGGAAAAAAAAACGATCCATGTATTGTTTACGAGTGGATCTGAGGAAACAGCCACTGGCAGCGTTGCAATCAATTCTGCATTCTAGGAACAAGAGAAGCTAACGAGGCTTCGGTCGCAGAGATCGGTCGCCGGAGTAATCCCATCAAAAGATCCGGGCACTTTCTAAGCCACTGAAATAACCTATCCGGGGTTCCAAGCAATCTTTTCGATTCCTCTTGGAGCTTTCCTTGATTCTTATATTGATATATTTTAGCTGCGTTGCAAAGTTTTGGGTTCTTTAATTATTAAAATTGTTTCAGTTTCATTTCAAGTAGTTTGAACAAGCACCCTGCAGCGAATACATTTCACACCCTATTTTGTTTTTGATTGATTTTATGTACCAAATTTCTTCCATGGGGTTTCAGTAACGACTTAAATTAATAATAAAAAAGGCAACTGAAATAAAGGAACGGCTTCTTGAACGTACCCTTATCAACTGCGGCGGATGTCGGGTTACGCGAATAAAGTAAAGCAGTATTTATCACTATAATTGTTTAATATCTACAAACTAGCTTCTGAAATATTCCACTTCGCTGTCATTTTTTAATTATGTAGTAACTGGAAGCTAAATATAGTATATTCCCCGGTAGCTGCGCAGTGAAAATCAGATGATAGAAATTCCACGCGCCGCGTTTAATAAAGCTGTTAGTGACCACATTGATTTGTTGCCCGCCATCAATATATGTGATTACTGTTTTTAAAGTACACAATCCTAAATTCGGTTCCTCGCTCTTGTATGGCAAGTTTAAGTCACGAGGAGACCGAGATGCCGAAAATAAGACGCAAAGAAGCGCCGGAAGTCCTACCCAGAAGCTGCGTCAGGCTTCGCAGCGGGCGTAGGTGATGGGCAACGTTACTGTGTAGATTTGCTCAGTTAGGAAACTGCCAAAAGACTCTGCTTGGACGAGCAGTACCCCCTCTCCCCCCCCCCCCCCCCCCCCCCGGCTCGACTGCTAGCTGTCGTTCAACGCGCTACCTTTTTTTGGGAGAAAGCTGCTAATTAAACGGCAGTGCTTTCTATAAAACACGTATGTCTTGAAGCACAGCGTCTAGATGGCGTTACACTGTACTCCTTGGAACATACAGTTTATAAACGAAAATATAGATGGCGCTTCAAACGATAGGAGGCGGACTAAGGATGTGAGGACTGAGGGGGGGGGGGGGGGGGAGAGAGGCGGTGCTAGCCGCAAGGGTTTCACAACTGAGGCAATTTACTAACGTTGTTTGTAGTTCATCGCGAGCCAAACTTACAGCGTTGTGTTATCCATGGGTCACGTGGTGGTGGAAAAGGCGTGCCACACTGCGGTTTCCCCCTGGGCACACATCTATCGTTTTTTGTTTTTCTTTTTTTTATGTTTGCTTTCGGTATGGCTGACCATCATGTGGCTGACTATACAGAGCCCATTTTTCACATTGTATAGTGCGAAGAAACAGTTAGCTGTCCGACTGCTAACAACTGCCATAGCTTACTTAATGACGAGACCTTATCCTCACTTCAGACAGCCAGGTGAGATGATTAGTCTAAAGAAGTTACTTATTATAATTTAGTTTATAAGATTTCTAATTATTTCTCTTTAATCATACCGTCACGACCGTCGTGGTCGATAACACTAAACCGAAATATATATATATACAGGGTGTTTTTTTTAAGCTTAACAGATTTGTTTAAAAAAAGCCGTGAAAGTTACACTTATGCCGCTTGTGGAGGTGAGTTATACGGCCAGGGGGACATATTATAGGGTGTTAATCGTAACGATCAGTCGGCTAATTAATTAAAATTCGGTAATTAACTTTTTAATTAATGAAAATAGACATATGGTTCCAATTAGAAATTTTCTCAGCGTTATCGAAAACCCCTCAATCAGTCATTTTCAGAAAGACTTTGAGCGCGTGAGAAGCGTAGTAGTGCACTGAAGTTACCGCTCGTGGAGCAGGTACAAAGCTAGAGGTTGCGATAAGGCGCCCGCGCGATTTTTCCGTCTCTTATCTAGCCCCAGCCTTGTACCTGCTCCACGAGTGGTAACTTTAGTGCACTACTACGCTTGTCACGCGCTCAAAGTCTTTCTGAAAATGACTGATTTAGGGGTTTTCGATGACGCTGAGCAAGTTTCTAATTGGAACCATATGTCTATTTTCATTATTTAAAAAGTTAATTAACGAATTTTAATTAATTAGCCGACTGATCATTACGATTAGCACCCTATAATATGTCCCCCTGGCCATATAACTCACCTCCACAAGCAGCATAAGTGTAACTTTCACGGCTTTTTTTAAACAAATCTGTTAAGCTTAAAAAAAAACACCCTGTATATATATATATATATATATATATATATATATATATATATATATATATTTGTTTTATTTCAGATCTCCTTTCTTTAAGTGATTATTGTCAGTCGCTATTGGAATTTAACACTCTGTGTACCATTTGTTTACTATGCAATCGGTCTTATTCAACGAATTATATTGCCACGCGCGTCTCCGACCAAGCGCGCCCGTGGCCGAATGGTTATCGTCCCCCTACAGAAAGGGCTCAAGGGTCGATGCCTCGGACCGGATGCGCCTTTTTGTTATTTTGTATATGTCGCGTTCTGGTAAATTCAAGAACATCGTTGAATATTAAGTTTGCGAAAGCCTTATGCGAAAGCCTTATGCGAAAGCAACAAATGTGAACGGCCCGATCGTTTTTCGGCGAGCGAATCCAGTCGGCGGCGAGTGCGTATTTCGCAAGTGTGAACGAGCCATAAGGGATAACATAAGAGACCCTGTGAGTTCTTTCGAGGTCCGAATGTTCCACGCGCAGAAACTTTTACGCCGATATTTCCAGAAGCCCGCGCGTGTACAAAAGGGGTTCCGTATGGCGGTCCGAGTCAGTCTAGCCACAGCGCTTGATCTTGCTGTTTCGCCGACATCCACGCCTACGACACTAACCTTTCTTTCATTTTTGTTCTGGGGCCGCCTCGCTGGCTCGAAGCATATTAGAATGTTGTGATGCTTTCGATTGCCGAGTTGCCATGCGGCAGCTGGACCTAGAGAAGGCGTTTGACAGGGTTGCGGATGATATTCTTTTTCGCATCTTGGAACACGTTAATGTTGGTTCTGTTCTTTTGGACGTTATAAAGATGGCTTACGCCGATTGTACGACGTCAATTATTGTTAATAGAAACGTTAGTGAAAGTATCCACGTCCAGTCTTCTGTTGGGCAAGGGTGTCCTCTGTCCCTTTGCTATTCGCGATTTACTTAGAACCCTTTTGTTTAAGAATAATTCATAATGACAATATACGAGGTTTTAGATTACAATCTTCTGAAGTAAAGGTCCTTTCCTACGCGGATGACGTTGCTGTTTTTTTTTTTTGTTTTGTACTGATCATGACAGTCTGCGTGAAGTGGCGAGTATAGCATCTTCCTTTTGTAAGAAAACAGCGAGTAGAATCAACTGGAGAAAATACGCGGGTTTCTGGCATGGTAACTGGGCCACCACGTCCTGAAGTTTTTCTGAAAGTACAGTGGACAATCTTGCCCATGAAGTATATCGGTGTGCCGCTCCAGCACTACCGCGACACTAAGCAACTGTGGAATGAGGAGACTGATAGGGTAAGGGCGAAAGCAGAGGGTTGGAAAGGGCGCGAGTTTTCCATGTTTGCGCGCGCAACAGTCTGCAATTTATTTTTGATCGCGAAAATATGGTATATTTTGCTAGTGTTGTCTATGTCACGCCTCAATGTGCAGAGGCTGCACAGGGTGCTTGCTATTTATATTTGGTATTCAGGTTGGGAGCGTTGTTCCCGTACCAACTTGTTTCGTTCAGTTCGAAGCGGAGGTCTTGGACTCTCTCACTTGTTTATTCGCCAGATAGTTTCCAGGTTTTTGTTATTACGCGATCAGAGAGATGTATTCTTGAGGACTTTTATTAACGTGCATTTGCAAAGATACCCTGCCTGAATTTGTAGTATCTTTTAGCGACCAAATAAGCGCGAGCGTTCAGGGGTTTACGCGGGAATTTGTGATGGCATTTCGGATGCTTAAAGTTCGGTTTTCTTTCGAGTACCTGAGCTCAGTCAGTCGCAAAAGGTTGCATAGAGATTTAGTCGATGTTCTTTTACCCGTATCTCTTTACCGAGCATTGTACTGTGAGGGCGAAGGGAAGGATGTTTTAAACAGAGTAAAAAGAATGCCGGTAAAATCTTCTTTCAAGTCTTTTTTCTTTCAATTGCATTGCGGTGAGCTAGCTGTCAAGGCATGGCTCCAGGGGAAAGGATTTCTTGTGCCATGGTCGATTAATTGTTTACTTTGCTAGAGGCCCGAAACTATAGAACATGTATTTTGAGAATGTTGGGATGCGGTTTTCCTTTGAGACATCCTGCAGCGAACGCTCAAAAAATATTTCCCCCTCAGAGCTCATGGCATACGGTTTCTACCTGTAGATAACGAAGGTGGTGTTCCTTCGATATGTTTATGCTTCTTGACCTCCATAGTCTCTGGAGGACGAGGACGGGTGTTAATAACGCGGACGCACAGGTCCGGCCTGCAAGGGAGTACTTCATTGAAAGTGCGGCTTCTATACGTGAAGTGTACCGTGCACTGTCTGAACCACCGTACTGGTCGGTATTGTTGGACAGGTTAGTCTCTCGTGAAAGATTTTAATATAGCGCGCTTTTAATATTTGAAATTGTTTTTTTGTGCCTGTGTGCTTTTGGTTGCGCTTGTCGAAACAGGCAATAAAGAAAAAACAAAAAGCCGCCTCGCTGGCTCCGAGACAATGCGCCGGCCTACGGATCCCCGGGTGACCGGTTCAAATCCAGGCCGAGGTGCCCACAATCTGACGGAGGCCTTTGCGGAGAAGGCGCGGTGGAACTGAGCTTTTTGTTGCACTTCAAAAGATCCCTATATGCCCTTCGTTGGTTTAGCACGTAGAACACATTTTTTTGTTGTTTTTTATTGTTTTTTCGGCCCCAAGATCTGCCGAACGTACGTTTTAGAGCGCAGCTCTTAGGCGCCCGTTTCCGGATTGAGCGGCGTCGCCGTCGGCGTCGGCGTAACCGCGCGGTGCATTATGGGAAATGTCCCATAATGCACCGCGCGAGACCCCCGCCCGGGGTCACGTGACCTCGGGTGTGTGGGGGGGGGGGGGGGGCACGTGACCCCCGAGGTCACGTGACACCCCCCCCCCCCCCCCCGAGGTCACGTGACCCCAGGGCACGTGACCCCTAAGGCCACCTGTCCCCTCCGGAGCAGATTGAAGCTTGAGGGGAGGAGGAGGAGGGGTATACCCTCCCCTGAGTACCCTTCCCTCCTCCTTCTCAAGAGCTGCGCTCCGATTCGGCGTTACAGGGAGTTGTAAACGGCTTTCATTTTTTGTACCACGTTCCCACATCCGGCAGGTATTGGTGTTCCGCCGTTTGCCACTGGCCTAGTATCGGCGGGATATCGTGCGAGTGCATCCAGATAGGTTTGTATGCCAGTACGGCCAGGTGTCGCATATGCGTCTGCTCTGTATCGGCCACACGTCGCATATGCGCCCACTTTGAATCGGCTATATCGGAGTATTGGCTAGCACGTTAATTGCCGATATAGCGCGTCCCTTGCAAGCAGAGACGGACAAACGAAATTTGTTTCGATTGCTCCCAAATATTTCTTGAACGACTATAATTGCACACAACGTGTTCTGGACAGATTTAGAAAAGTGTTTTTTCTCTGTGGAGTGCAAAGAATATTATTAAACAGAATTACGCTGTTTTCACACACAAAAAAACTTTCTATACAGAATAAACCGTAGAGATTAGAGAGCTTTAGTTGATCGTTCCGATGACTTTGATAACAATATCTGATACTCCGCCGCCGCCTTTGCGCATACATCGTATCTTCATCGGGCTTATCGGAGGTATCCAAACGATCCTACTAAAACGCACTACTGAGATGGAAGCAAGACTACTATCAGAAGCATGATTACAGCGTACTTACGAATAAACCAGTGATGTTATGTAATCTTTTTTTGCATGCATAATCCGACTTGGACAGCACAGCTAGCAACGCAAACACGAAGTCCTGAAAGTAGGTCGCCCACATTCAACTGAAATCTCACTGTCGGCGATGAGCAGTTCTTTGTCGAAGCGCGTCGAACAAACACAGCAAAGTGATTCCATGGACTCCGACGAAGAAAACGGCAAATACCACAAAGTTGGCGTGAGCTTATTCCGGCCGTTCATGACGAAAAACCACGGCTGCTACTGCAACGCACGAAAACCAGCAGAACAGTGGAGAGCGCATTTCGGAATTGAACCTACGTGGCCCCATGCACCCATCACCGTAACTTGGCAAACGCAGAAGACTACGGCCCCAGTGAGCCAATCAGTGTGTCAGAGCGCATCACGTGACGTATTTTCGTTCAAATGTTCTTGTCCTAAGGAGAGCGGTCACGTGTTTTCCTCCACCCATCTGATTTGCTTTAAGTGGACGTCGCGCTCTCTCAAAGTCACACGACGACACAAAAGGTAGGGGAGGCTTAACAAAAGGTGAGGTGGAAAAGAGATGAACAATGCAGCTAATCTGAGATAGAGACGTTTTGTGTGTTGTCCCCTTTTTCGTCCGTCGTCTCCGGTTTTTCAAAAATGTGCTCCCTCTACTTCTTTGGCTGTCTTTATCACCAAAAAAATAGTAGTGAAGCCAAGAGTTCCCTCAACAATAAAAAAAAGAAAAAGTGTACAAACGAAAAAAAGGCTGCTCTCAGCGCTGAGTGAGTGTGCATTTTTTGGTGTCTCTGAGTTTGCGAGTGTTTCTCTTGTTGTGCGCTGTTACGTTATTCGACATTAACTACCAACTCGCCCAGTCAGCAGTTTTATCAGCTCATTAAACTGTTGTGTCTACGAAGGGTAAAAATAAAGCAGTTATCTTTTCAAGCAGTAAAAATCTTTGCCCCTCATTTAAGAAAAAAGAAAAAGTTAACAAACGAAAAACTATTTTGACCCCATAAAGCCGTTATCATTAGGACAAAAGTCGAAAGGATAACCTCCTGATAGGGCAAAACTCGAGAAGATGACCTCATGATAGGCAAAACTCGACTGTCCCTTCAACTTGCAATTGCGTGTTCACACGTCAGATCATACAGTGATGGTTCCGGTCATATTGTTTACATTTATGTAAAAACATATATGTGAAGGCCATTTTTATAGGATGAGCATTCAGCTATCTGTAAACATTGTATCAAATTTTCTTTCGAAAATACACATTTCGAAACTCTAGGCGTGGATATTGCCAAGGTTTCACTGGTACTTTGCAGAACCATCCATTTCACACCGAAGCATGCACGTAGTATCATATTTTTAATTTATTTAATAAAATGCTTAGAATATGTACACGGAATATTAAATATAACATTATAAAGGTTTATATACAAGAACCGCGACGAAACATGTCAAGTAAACAGGATTTAGGGACACATTTGCACGATATTTACTAACAAACTAATTAATATAAAATGGCGCAAGATATATCAAAATAAGCATCTTCAAATTCATTTTAGTCATATATAAAAAAGACTGGCTTAGCCATTATGTTAATTTTGTAATTCGTGCAGATATGCCGCTGAGTTCTCTAGATGTGGCCAAATTGCACGCCAATACTAAAGAAAAAAAAACTATATCTTCAACTTTTTATACTTTCTTTAATCTATTGTAGTGACTAGAAATAACACGTAAACAAAACATTGAGGAATGTAAAACCTGCCAAAGAAAAAAAACTTTACTCAGATTGACCTGAATGTCTTTGTTATAAGGGTTTTGCCGCACAACGTCGGCTCCAAATATATATTTTATTGAACCGACAAAGGCTGTACAGTGGTGCTGCTATACCTTAGGGTGTAGAAGATCGTGTTTTCTCTACCTGAACTGTATATTCCTACATCCGTAAGATGTCTCATGAAGCCCCCCCCCCCCCCAAAAAAAAAAAAAACCAAAAAAGACAAGAAAAAAAAACGAAACAAAAAAGAATGCGACTATATTGAGTAATTTTCAGGAACACCATAAAATGCTGCGCGTCATTTCGATCTTTGTAATGAGGGTGGACTTAATAGTTATCAATAATTCCCGACATGTTTCTAATTCAAAAATTACCTTTAAATTAATTGATTACAAACTTTATTATGAAAGAGCCAGTGTAAAAAAAAAGGTTTTTTAGACAGTTTGGTTGGGACACGCTTTTCATAAAATCAACTTTACGCAGAAAAAAAAAAATTAGAGCCATGTTGACGGCGCGAGACGCGATTTAGTCGGTAGTCACCCCCTTTCCGCTTGTTTTCTCTCTCGACATTTCGGGCGCGTGGAGGAGAGGTGGATCGGCTTCGCCTTCACTTTGAGCTAGAAAAAGCGAAGGACCGAGATGGTCATTCCGGAATCACCTGTGACGTCATGTACTTTGCGCGCAGAATTTCAGATAACTCTCTCGCCGTCAATATTGCTCTAAACATTTTTGTTCGCGTAAAATGTTTTTTCTCGACACGCATGTCCCATTCAAACTAATAAAAAAAAAAGTTTCTTTTTTTTTTTTTTTTGGTGGGGGGGGGGGGGGGGCTTTAAAAGAATAAATATTGACCTATCTATTTCAAACGCTGTTGTCATTTCCTAAATTTGCCCTTTTGCAGGGACCAACACTACCTCTGAGCCACGTTATCAGTGAGTGATCAGTTTGGAAAGATGTGAATGGGTGGTACAGGGGACACAAGAGCAGTCGAATTGTTTAAATTTTTTTTGCGTACAGTAACATCCTGGCAATGTTGCAAAATACGAATCCCGGACAAAAGCTCACCGGACAAAAGCTCACCGGACAGAAGCTCACCGGACAAAAGCTCACCGGACAAAAGCTCACCCACTTTTTCACAGACCCGGACAAAAGCTCACCCATTTTTTCACAGACCCGGACAAAAGCTCACCACGAGAAAATTCCATGTTGGTCTTAACACGAGTGCGGACAACTTAGGTGCATGCGTGAGACACAAAAAGGCAACGATAAATTAAATCTGACAGGCGCATGGTTTGTTGATTTTAATACAAACAAGTTCATTTATCGATTGGTTAGGAGCGAATGCAGTCCCCTACTAGCTCCAGCAGTCTGGGTAGATCTCGATGTACATGCAAGCCCTCGCAAATATTTCAAAAACGATTTTGCAGGCGCAGAGTGGTTTTTCGCACCCGCTTTACTGTGGGCTCATTTCTCCGGGGTTATGTCAATGCCGTGGCAACGAGCACCTGATTTTGCTGTAGGCATTCAATCAGCCTCAAGACGCTTGAATGGGCGTGGCCGACGAGCTTCTGGAACCCGGTACTCCATCCTTTGCAGGTGTTGTTCATCCGGTTTTTATCTTGAAGAGTGGCGTCGAACATATTTCACCGTAACGGGGGAAACTCTGGTCGTCGTCGGCGCAGAGTCAGGCGAAAGGAAGAATTCGCTCTGGGTGCCGCCGCAGATGGAACAGAAGCATAACGGAAGCGGCCGTTGACATACGTGCAATCAAAATAGTCCAGCAGGTAGCCGATGTCACCGGTAGACTTTTCCCTGGTGGTCAGTTCTTGTGGAACAAGCTGTGGTGGAAGGAACGCGAGCCTGTCTAAAATCCCGCACAGTTTTCTAAATTGGTCATCTGTCTTGTACTTTTCCAAAAGGCCCGACTCCCGTTCTTTCAAAGTATTTTTAAAAATTTGCAACTCAATGGTGGATGGGGTACAAGTTCTCCTAAAAATGGTTCAATGTCCATCGCGTCCGCACTTTATTTCAGCCCGTGTTTCGCCCGGGCAGCAACAAAAAAAATCGAGGTGAGCTTTTGTCCGGGTCTGTCAAAAAATGGGTGAGCTTTTGTCCGGGTCTGTCAAAAAACGGGTGAGCTTTTGTCCGGTGAGCTTTTGTCCGGTGAGCTTCTGTCCGGTGAGCTTTTGTCCGGCCCGGACAAAAGCTCACCGGACAAAAGCTCACCCACTTTTTCACAGACCCGGACAAAAGCTCACCCATTTTTTCACAGACCCGGACAAAAGCTCACCACGAGAAAATTCCATGTTGGTCTTAACACGAGTGCGGACAACTTAGGTGCATGCGTGAGACACAAAAAGGCAACGATAAATTAAATCTGACAGGCGCATGGTTTGTTGATTTTAATACAAACAAGTTCATTTATCGATTGGTTAGGAGCGAATGCAGTCCCCTACTAGCTCCAGCAGTCTGGGTAGATCTCGATGTACATGCAAGCCCTCGCAAATATTTCAAAAACGATTTTACAGGCGCAGAGTGGTTTTTCGCACCCGCTTTACTGTGGGCTCATTTCTCCGGGGTTATGTCAATGCCGTGGCAACGAGCACCTGATTTTGCTGTAGGCATTCAATCAGCCTCAAGACGCTTGAATGGGCGTGGCCGACGAGCTTCTGGAACCCGGTACTCCATCCTTTGCAGGTGTTGTTCATCCGGTTTTTATCTTGAAGAGTGGCGTCGAACATATTTCACCGTAACGGGGGAAACTCTGGTCGTCGTCGGCGCAGAGTCAGGCGAAAGGAAGAATTCGCTCTGGGTGCCGCCGCAGATGGAACAGAAGCATAACGGAAGCGGCCGTTGACATACGTGCAATCAAAATAGTCCAGCAGGTAGCCGATGTCACCGGTAGACTTTTCCCTGGTGGTTAGTTCTTGTGGAAGAAGCTGTGGTGGAAGGAACGCGAGCCTGTCTAAAATCCCGCACAGTTTTCTAAATTGGTCATCTGTCTTGTACTTTTCCAAAAGGCCCGACTCCCGTTCTTTCAAAGTATTTTTAAAAATTTGCAACTCAATGGTGGATGGGGTACAAGTTCTCCTAAAAATGGTTCAATGTCCATCGCGTCCGCACTTTATTTCAGCCCGTGTTTCGCCCGGGCAGCAACAAAAAAAATCGAGGTGAGCTTTTGTCCGGGTCTGTCAAAAAATGGGTGAGCTTTTGTCCGGGTCTGTCAAAAAACGGGTGAGCTTTTGTCCGGTGAGCTTTTGTCCGGTGAGCTCCTGTCCGGTGAGCTTTTGTCCGGTGAGCTTTTGTCCGGTTACCGCAAAATACACATTTTCAGAATTGTGAAGCAGACTTTCCGTGGTAGCACGATGCCCAAAATGTGACCTCGCGCACCCCCCTCCCCCCCCGCCTCATCTAAGTACTCTTTTTTTCCCCCTTTCTTTTACTCCTTTATGTCTAAGTGGGGAGCTCAAGCACAGTGCAAATTTTTGCGTCCATAATTAAACACAGTTGCTAACAAAATAAGTGATTGCCCCATGTTCGTAGTTCGTGGCTTTTTATTATTTCAATTTTAAGTATTCACGTTTTCAACACGCCATGCTAACCAATCCAAAATGTGGTGGCAGTGCTCATCATTGAATGGAGGTCACGTGTTAAATTCGGTTTTCCTACTCCATAACAAGCAAATTTAACAAGGTTTCGACCAACTTTATATTTTCAGAATTTCACGCATCTGAATAGTCAGGAGTTGTCGGGGAACCTCAAAAAGTTACTAAATCAGAAAAAGAAATGACAGCGCAGCAATGTGCAATGAAACATGGGCTTGTGATAGTATTAATACGAAGTCTGTGGTTAACTGCCAAGCGTTGCCAAGCGTTGCCAAGCGTTGTAGTTTCATTCATAGTTTTAAAGCTGTAGGCATCTTTATACTCCGACACTAGGTACTAGAGTTTTTTCCCCTTCATTAATGATCAGGAAATTTAATCGAAATAATCAAGGAAAACCTGGAAAAGGCAGGGAATTTGAAATATGTAATTTGACAGACACCATGTTTAAGTGTAAAACGCTTTAGCTGCACATATATACGCCATTTTAGCAGTATGGTGGCCACCATATTTTGGGCATGACATATTGTAGGAAATGGCCCCAAGTTCCGGCTGTTAGCAGTGTCTACTATTGTTTCTTTGGACTAAGTGAGTTGTTAGAGGAAACGCAACTTTGAAGGTCGAACCCTTTCTTTGTGTTCAGTAGTGATTCACCTACGTTCGCCGGGTGGCGGTGGTTATGCTAGAATGTGACCCATTGTGTGAGTGTTTCGCAGCCGAGGTCATGGGAGATAAGAGAAGGTTTACCCAAATTTCATTGTCCTCTTGTCATTGAGTTTTTTTTTGTTTTTTTTGTAGAGCCGGCGTTGGAGATGTGGTATATAAGGCGTGTACGAAATAAACTTTGCAGCTGAGTTGAGAAGTTCCCTCCTCTTTTTCTACCTTCTGTTGTGTTCTCTTTCCTGCCTCAGTCTCAAGTTTACAATCATGTTCAACTTACACCAGCTCGCCCGCACTCTGACTATTTTTTCGTTAAATGCACTGTGCCGGTTTTCGAAAACGGTATTTTGCATTAATTGTATGTTCTGTTTGTGGCTTACTTGTTTTGTATTTTCCATTAAATTTCCAACGAGCCCCATTTGCAGAATTTTCTTTGTGTTCGGCTGCGGAAAGCACTACTGCGCTCAATTTCTTCGGCTAAAGTAGAAAATTAATTTGATTGAAAAACTATTGCGATTGTAATACTAAACCTACTATTCTTCAGAGAGCAAATGTTTTTTGTTACTCCAAAGCAAATCTTTTGGCTTCCTTAAATACGCCGGAATTGTGCCAACCACCGCTGCAGTGTAATCCTAGATGATCGTCACCTGATGACTGTGACTATCCATCGTAAACTTATTCAGTCCTGATACCATTCGCCAGAACACATCTGTGTCACGGTAGGCTTCTATCTAATGGTGTTGTATGCTAAAACCAAAGGTGTTGTGAAGGCCCCTTTCTTCAAGCTAGGCTGCCGCATCGTATGTTACTCTTCTTTTTTTATTTTATGTAAAATAATTTATTATTTATCGCCATCAGACTCTAACTAAATTAATGGTAGGATATAGAAACAGCAACTTTTCTTAAACTTGGGTACAGGCTGAGCATTACGTTATGTATATTTTACTGTATTGCTTACTTAAAAAGTGTTTAGTTTCACGTTGGTGCTTTCTCCGTATCACCGCAACAGGAAGTAAGAGGAAGATGAGAAGATGGCTGCAGCTGTGGATATCGTAAAGCGCACAGGCTTGTAAACAAGATCAGAGTTTTTGGAGAAAATCGATAGCTTTTTGATAAATTCCTGGTGCAGTGAACCGATGCTAAAAGGCAGTACGTTGATTTTTTACTTTAAAATTATTGCTCAAACTTAATATTCTTTACTATAAAAACATTGTTAGCTCGATTTCCTGTAAACTTAGGCAAAGTTGTCATTTTTGTGGCAAATAATTTAGACGAATCACTCGAAAAAATTGCCTAGGATTGGAGTGCTTTTTAGCTTTCTTAAAGACAGATGAGCAAGATGTCAACAGTAGTATAGTCAAATTAGTTTAGACCCATTCTTACATCTTAACTAGTGTTGGTTAGCACAACGACTGGTAAGAGTCAGCCTGCTGGTTCGCCATTGCAATATTGCGAACCAGCACGCTGGTTCGCAATATTACAATGGCCCCGTATTTTAGAAACACAGGCTAGCTTCTCTTATAGCCTAGTTCCGCTAGCGTTGTTAATAGCTGATTCACACGACGGACCGAATTGCAATTTTTGTACGGACCGAATTGCAATTTTTGTACGCGGACCGTGTACTACGTGACCGGCACGGCACCGATTCCTGCGATCCGCGCCTTGTCGGCGGACCCGCAGATTGATAAATACGAGCGCCTTTCCACTTGCGGATTTTTGGCGGGAGATTGACTTGAAAAGCGTTTAGTTTGACAACAATACAATGTTTGCTTGTTGTTGTTTGTTTGACGATTAAACAAAATGGCGCATCGTTCTGTTTTGTGCATTCGCCGGTTCATTTGGTCGCACGATTCGTGGTTCCACGTGTGAAAGAAACTGCAGAAACATTGTCCGGCTGACCCGACGCAGGCTCCGGTATCTCCTCCGAGTCCGTGTCAAGAAGCTCACGCCAAAAACTCGTCTAGCACGCCGCGATAATTCTTGAACGTCCAATCAGACTTTCACCAAGCAAGACCTTTCTTGTGACCGTGGTGTACTTGAGGGCTATGCACGAGCGCAGAGTGCGTGATGGCCCCTCCTCGAGCCCAGAACTTCGTCGCTTCTACGTCGAACCCTTCCCGAGCAGGACCATGCCTGTGTCAGAGTCAGGCTTTGAGCTAGTAAAGCGTGTGGCGTTTCGCGCGAAGCGTATCATGGTGTTTTGTCTCGATCTGCACGTAGCAGCTGTGGCGTATGATTCTTTATCACGGTAGAAAACGACGATTTATTTCTTGGACAACGGTGCCACGGTGCGATGTTGGAGTATCGTGGCACTGTCGGGCGGCAAACAGGTTCGGTCCGTCCTTGCTGGCGTCTGCTCGTCGTCTCTTTCGTGTGGATATGCTTGGGAGACGGACAAACCGCGGACATGTTGTCCCGTGATCAATCCGTCCGCGGATCAGTCCGTCGTGCGATTTGGCCTTAAGTGAAATTAAGCCAACGATCGTTGACATCTCCCAACCTCATTGAGAACAACTAAGTTGTCCGCTGTTACACGGTACATAGGCCTAACAACCCCAGTTGAGGTGCACGCGCGTCAGGAGACAGTTGAAACCGAAACAAAACCAAAACTGATGCCATAGTATTTTCTCTTTAAGTAGCGATGCAAATGAAATATATGTGCACTTTTCATTTAATATAAATGCTTAAAATAAAATAAGATAAACTTTTCTTCTTCTTCTTTTTTTAGAGTAAAGAAACGATAACCAGAACGTTGCAAACGAATTCAAACAAGAAAGACACAACGAAAGTCTTATCCGCACCGACATCAGAATGGCCGCCCTCGCCGAGCTTTGGCTTCCGGGGGGCCTTTTGCGGAGGTCGATACGGGGCAGTGACGTCCGTGGCGTCACTGCCGGAAACGCAAAAACAAGCAAAAATACCATTTTTTGCGTTTTGCGGGGAGTTTGTTGCGGGTTGCTTGTTTCCAGTGTTGGGACGGGGGGAGGCGGCGGTTGCGGTGTTTTATTGTTGCAGTGCCAGGCGCTAAAGAACAGAGGCCAGATTCACGAAACGATCTTACGCCAAAAATGTACGTACGACAAAAGCTCCGGAGTCGTCTTTCTACGATCAAATCAACATGACCGACAACGTCGCTCAGTTACTTGGTCGCAACGACCAACGGACATTTATTTTTCTTCGTGCTCTTCTCGCAGGTCCCGATTTCAGGCAGCAAGAAAAAAGAAGGAAGTACTCGAAACCGGCCACGACGAACACGAACGCTGGATCCACAAACACTCGGGAAAAGCTACAACGGCAACGATGACACCGACTGAGCGAGCTCGGAAGAATTTAGGTCTAGCCGGCGCTCTGACTCGGCGCAGCGTTGCTCCGACGGTCCTTGGCCAAGACCGTCTGCCCACGACCGGCTGGCTTGCTGAATGGAATACGCGCCCGCGCAACCCTTGTGGACCCTTCCCGTACTATAGTTTGATCGCTGACCTCAATTTTAGGTTAAGAGGTCAATCTATTCCCCTTGTTATTTTCTTGTTTTCCGAGGCAGCGGTGACGAACGCTGTCGTCGAAAAGGGACTCTCACCGATTCTATCTCCTTGTTTTGTGTGATATGGAGCTCAAATAAACGCCGTACAGATTACCTTCACAACACGGTATGTTTACGTACACTTTGTTATTAGTATGCCATTTTTATTCTGACACGAGTGTATGTGATTGTCGAGCTATAAAGGTTTGTAAGAGCTACGCAATGCCGGTCCCACCTTTCTTTGCCGAGTGTCACGTCAGTATCGAGTGGTAATCGTAAAAGATCATCCCCGAAGCACTTCGATCAAACGCGCGCGTCCGCTCTGAGTGTGCACAGGTATTTACGTGGATCTTTTTGACACTCTCGTTATTAAAACTTTTAACGTCGGCTCGCTCCTGCATCTCCGAGGCCGCGAAAAATGCCGCGGCGATACTTTTCCATGTACGTCGCTTTGCAAACGACTGGCACGGGCTGGGAGGAACGAGCTGGGAACACACTCCGGAGGAGTGCGCGAAGTGAAGATGGTGTAGCTGTTAGGGTAACGAAACGGGTACTACAAAAAGCTCTATTTTGACAAAAACCGGGCATGACGTCACAGACGTCAAACTACTACTCTGTTGTTTTTTTTTGCCTCTGCCCCGTATCGACCTCCGAAAAAGGCGTCCGTTGGCTTCCGCGACGTGCCATGATTCTTCTAGAGGCAGCTCTGGCCCCGAATTATATCTCTTTCGACAATATTTTTTGCTACGAAACTTTCTATATAACGCGCTCAATCTTCCGCAATAGAAAGTGCTTCGCTGGCGCTACCCATGGGCGGCGATGCGGTGGAAGAAACCATTTTTAGCTCTTTTGGGTCGAACTCCGATCACTTATACTAAGTTTCACCTTATGTAGTACCGCAGCAAAGGCTAGAAGCGCGAGCTTATAGCGTTGGCAGCTGCCGTTAATGCACCAGAGCTTGTGCCGCCGAGATGTGCCCTAGAGCAAGGAGCTCGCGCTGGTGGCTGCGGTACATCCTAAGGTGAAAAGAGTATAACTGATGTAGGCCGGCTCAGCTGAACGCAATGCTTGTTAACGGCACAATGACAGTTAACGCCGTCGTATAACGCCGCCGATTGCGATTGAGTCAACTGTTGTTGGCTTAATGACCGTTAAGAGCGCAAGTATAACTAGGGTATTAAACGTTTTACAGACGTGTTGTAAGCTGGGCGAGTTGGTATGATGACATATTGAACAGAACAGCGCACAAAAAGACAGAGACAGAGAAAAAAAACATGCGCCTGTGTGTCGTGCATATTCCTTTTCTCTGTCCGTGCCTTTTTGTGCGCTGTTGTGTTCACCCTGTTTGGCAGACGCTCTGTAATTTGTAGTTCAACTGTTACCTGTTTTCAACCCTACTGGAGATAACGGTAATGTAATTCTGTAGAGGTAAATTACAAAGTATCCGTCAAACGAAATGCAACGAAGGGTTTGTAAAACCGTAAACATAAAAATTATGTTCCTAGCGAAAACAAACCATTTGTGCTATTTTTCCAGTACTTTTCTGTAAACATTTCTTTGAGTGTATGTCCAGCTTTTTTTCTGTGGAATGCGTACCTAGTTTCAGGAAAAATATGACCCACGTTTCGTGAAACACCCTGTATACAGTACAGCTGAGTGCATCTTCCAAGTACATGACTTTCATATAATATATATTTGACAGAAGCATTCAAAATATGACCAGGACTATCATTCTGCTGAGTGGCATGCAAATACACAACTATAAAACACTTGTGTTTATCAACTGCTTTCTGCCTTCCATCGTACTTTACGCATCAATACTTATAAAGATAGAACACGAAGTTATTGACCTTCCAGATACTTTCCAGATAAGTAGGAGGATTTCTTGGGAAGAAAGAGCGGAAAGAAACTTGGACAAGAGTAAAGGAAAAACACGACAGGACGGCGCTGAACTAACAACTGTCGTTTATTACACAAAATTGGAAGGAGGAAAACAAGAAGCATCTTAATCAGATAAAAATATATAGACACACACAAACGTGCTAACCAAGCAGCATATTATGTCGCGATAGGCCCAATCAGTGGCTACGTAATGCCCGTCATAGTCGATCGCAGGTACCCGAACTCTTTGTCAGATAACGCCACTGACGGTTCGCTGGCGCATCTCCCGCCAAGTTCGGAAATAAAAAGGCCTCGATAATTTCCCTTGTCACCCTGTTTCTATGTCTGTCCAAAAAGTCGGGGGGTTGCTTCCTTTACACTGCAAGAACTGCATGTGCCAGCCTAATTTTAACGGAGCCACTGTTTTGGACAGTGGCGGAAGTATATAAATATACTGCCGCCGCGTTTATCTCGCGTGGTTTTTTCTTTATTTTGGCTCATATTTACCCTCCCTGGCTGTAACTTTACCTGTCGCTCCTACAGGATAAAGGGGCGGCCAATTGGACTCCAGTGGAAAGTCCCTGCAGTTAGTTTCTTCGAGCGAAGTTAGGCTTTTGTGCTTGAAGCGTCACGGATTTCTCCGCCATTAGGGCAGGGACGTTAGGCACTTCCTTGTCCCCATGGGGCTGGTCACGTGACAGAAAAATCCCTCTTAACCGCAGCCGCGGCCGCGTCCGCAAGATGAGCAAACCGGCCCTGGGGATATTTTGATGTCCAACTAAAATCTCGGTTATACGACGCCTTCTCCGCATTAAGCGTCCGTCGGATTGCCGACACCTCAACCGGGATGCGAACCTGACACCTGGGAATCCGTAGGCCAGGTCAAGATGTCAGGCGATGTCAGAGTCCTTCATGGTAGTTGTTATGGCGGATTCATGACGTTGTTTTCATAAAATTCGGCTGATAAAACATATTAGGCGTTAAAATGGGTAAAATAAAAGAAATAATCACACCATCAACCTAAATGCTTCACTTTGCTTCGGACGCCCTGCAGTAATGCGAGTGGCTCGTTTGAACCCTTTCCAAACTTGAAATTGCCTTCTCCGTGTAGCCATCTTTGTCTTCTCGGCTGTTGAGCGCCTTATGAGCTTCCGCTAGTAGCTCTGTTGTGCGGTATATCAAGACGCTCCGCATGCGTCCACAAATCAGTGACTCGGCATTTTTAAACCGGGTGATAAGTGCTGGAAAGGGGTATAGTTCGGCCATGATAGTGTGAGACCAAGAGCTCCTGAATGGCTAGATGTGCCTAAAGCTGACGGAATGACGCGTCGACTACAGATGAATCACCTCCGCTTCGCCAGCCGCCGGTAATCGGTTTCCTCAGACCTTATTAGTATCGATTTCCGGACACCCATCAGACGAAAGCTATAAAAATCACTGAAAGGATCAATCTGCTTAATCGGACGGCACTAGTCTTTATACGAGACCAAGCACCATGTTCAAGCTGGATTGATGCTTCGTGGTTGCCAAGATTACCCGATTTATTCGCTCCGCCCGAAGGGACGAATCGATCCGATATCGGACAACATCGATCGCCCACTTCGAAGACAGAGCCGCCTCCCCTATGGCGAAAATCAATATCGGAATTCTAGCTCTACGGGGCTTGACCGTCGAAGTATAAAACGAGTTGAGCTGAAGTCGTTTCCGTCACTCCTGTTTTGATCGAAGCGAAATAGAATGCTTAAAACAAAAAAAGAAAAAAGAAATAAAACCGTCGCGATTTCGCGCTTTTTCCGGCGTGCCACACTGTTAGCTGGACTGCGAGGCTGAACGACGGGAATCCAGTCGTTAACGCCATGTATTGATTCCTAGTGCCATTTCGTTAACCTGGTCATCTATTTTCGTTCGTTCGGTCGTGTTTTCTATTCTGTCTGCTGCGTTCTATACAGTCATTCAAAGATTAAACAAAGCCTGGCGCGTCCAGTTTTTAGAGCGCAGCTCTTAGGCGCCCGTTTCCGGCTTGAGCGGCGTCGGCGTCGGCGTCGGCGTAACCGCGCGGTGCATGATGGGTAAATTTCCCCGCTAAATTTAGCGGAAAATTTTTCCCGCTAAATCTAGCGAAAAATTTTCCCCGCTAAATTTAGCGGAAAATTTTTCCCGCTAAATCTAGCGGAAAATTTTCCCCGCTAAATTTAGCGGAAAATTTTCCCCGCTAGATTTGGCGGAGAATTTTCCCCGCTAACGTGACCCCGGGCCACGTGACCCCCCCCCCCCCGTTCCTTCCCCTCCTCCTCTAGAGCTGCGCTCTAATTCGGCGTTACAGGGAGTTTTAAACGGCTTTCATTTGTTTTAAGCGATTCAGTATTCCTTTGCAAAAAAATTAAATTTTAGGATTACACAATAATCACGCAAAAAAACAAACAAACGAATCATGGCGCAACAGTGATGCACATAATAAACCTGCGTTTCTCCAGCTGTCGTTGAGCATACTGCGAATTCCTTTAATTTCACGACCCTAATGTTTCGCGAATCGGGCAAAAGCGGCATATTTAAGCCCACACTTGAATTCGCGAATTCTTGTGCCGAAGCTACATGTTCGCGGTCATTTAATTTTGCGAAATCGCGTTCCGAGGAATGGGAAAAGCCGGTGACCTTGGCGGCCTTGATAAAGAGCGTCCCTGGAAAAAGTCCCACCGCGTAGTGTTCCCATTGTATCTAGACGGTTTTTCCACTTCGTATCATACAGTGATGGTGCGGGTAATATTATCTTAAATGTAGGTGAAAGAAATTGGTGTAGGACAGAATTGTTCCGGAGGAAATGGTGTAGGACAAAATGATCCCGGACAATATGGTCGCTGTCAAAATGGTCCCGGAAAGAATGGTCCCAAGCGCAAACCCGAAAACAATGGTCCCAAGGGATTTGTCGAGACTTCGGGTTCTCTTTGAAGTTTTAGTGAACTGCTACTCTTCATCTGTATTCAACACACCTGTAATGTATATTTTAATATATTTAAAGTTTTTGGAAGAACTTCGAGGAAATACGAAAATGGGTCTAAAAGTTAATCTCTCTTCGATTATCGCTCACTTGCTCTATGGCTCCTGTTTGAATAAGTCAGAGCACAGTACAAAGCTGGAACATGGAAGTCACTACACAAATAAACAGGGGCACACAAAAAGCGGAAGGTGGCGATGCACTCTGCGATTGATTGAACTAACCCATAATAACATACGCAGAAAAGTCAACGAACGCCATTAGTGCGTTTTGTTTTCAGCTCTGCTTGATTTGTCCTATCAGCTCGTGGCGTAGGCTGCTTTGTGACTTTAGTAAAACTTATACAGTCAGTATTTTTTATGATTATGAACTAGCGCAGTTGTTCTGCAAGAAAACGTATGCACATGATAATTCAGACATTATCATGCACATGTTACGTATTAGTGATGGTTTGCATGTAGTCGTGTATCGCTACTGCCTGATGTACGTTAACAAACCCAGGCTAGCAGATCTAGGTACTCAACTGGCAAAATTACTCGTCTACCGCGTAAACCCATGTCGCCGCTTCTCAAAGGCAGACTGACCTTACAGTGTACACGCATGAACCTCAAATAAATATATTTTTGATGGCATGTTATGGAACAGCGTCTTTTTCTGGTGCTCATTACATCAAATATTATATGCACATTACTTGATATATTGACTTGTATTGTACCTCTTTAGTACAATTTATCCTTCTTCTTGGTTCAGATACTGGCATGCAATGGGTATTGAATTTTATATGTAAATTTAAAGCCGTTAGCGTTTTATATTTTAAGTGTTTGGCAAAACGTTCTTTTTTTCGTTATGTCCAATTTTGAGCAAGTGCATCCCGACGTACTAAACCCCGATGCACAAGCAAACTATGTCTCAAAATTTGCTTGGGACCATTTTGTCCGTGTTCGATGTTGGGACCACTTTGTCCGGGGCTATTTTGACCGGGACCATTTGATCCCAGACCATTTTTTCCGGATCCCCAAAAATATATGTGAAAACCATGTATGTATAAGGAGCATTGAGCTATATGTGAACATTGTAGCTAATTTTGTCTTGGGGAGAAAAAATTTCGAAGTTCAAAGCTTCGAGAATGCCAAGGCTTCGTTGTGGAATTTTTCACAACCGTCAATTTCCCACCGAAAAATGCAAGTAGTATATTTTCTGTAAAATAAAAAATGTAACGAAACATGTTAGGTGAACACGTTTTAGAGACACATTTACAAATCATTTCCCAACAAATTACTTTATATAAAATGGCGAAAAATATTTCAAACTTTTATCTTTAAATGAATATTACGAATATAAAGACAATATGCTGAGCCATTATTGGTGTTGTGTTATGAACCCGGAAACGCATCCGATTTTTATAAAAATATCAACATTACCCTTCAATATTGAATGAAAAATATGTTTTATTTCTTTAGACTCTCCTTAATCATTTTAAGTATTTTAACTAAATTGTTATGGCAAAACACGCCTTCTGTGGTCGAGAGGTTAGAGCGCCGGTACTTGACGTCGCGGCGTGAAAGTCCTGGGTTCCAATCGCGCCAGAAACTCTGTCTTTGTTTTTATTGTATTTGACTGCACTCCCACTAAGAATGTAGACAAGGCCCTATGAGCTCTATAAAATCATTGGGCGGGTAGTTCTGACTCACCAGTTCGTTGTTCATGACCTTGGAAAAGCGCATACATGTCTCTGGCTTTCTTTACCAACTTCGCCACGCCTCCTGCATCTGCCGTACACTCCGCGGAAAGTTGGCAATATTTTCCCATGCCCGTCTCTTCGTTTGCCAGGTAACTGTGGTGCTGAATTTCTCTAGAATTTGTTATTTCCGTTTTCGAACTGCTCTAATTAATTCCATTTGTTGATCCAAAGTCATTTTAGATGTTTGCGTTAGAGAGATGGTTTGCGATGTCGACGCCTGATTCATATTTGCATTCGGTTGTGATCGTCTGCTATTCTAACTAAAATTCAACAAGTAATGTGTTAATATGACAAAACGATTGCCACAGCAAAATGTAACGAGTAAAAATATACCTTTTATCACATTCCATGCAAGTAAAAGTATGATCTCTTTTATTTCGGTTTTACTACTTTCTCAGACGTTTGACTTGCTGCCTTGCCTGTAGGATTTTGCTCAATCAATGCATCCACAGCTGCTAGTCTTTATTTCTTTTTGCTTATTTTGTGGAAGTTTTTGTGTTTTTTTAATTGTCACAGCTGCAGTTTTTATTAGTACTAAATAGGCGTCTCCTGTTATTGAATTGAGTCGCAGCAAGAGCGTTGTATATTTAAAATACGTAAAATTATAGTTGCTGAGGAAAGGATGTTTGTTTCGGCTCCGTTTGTGTGAAAGCCATACCGATGCTGTTACCTTAGTTTCCTTTTAATGAACATTATGAAACGATTGTATTAGCGCGTTAACTTGCCTTGATCGTTTTTTTCTTCCCTGTGTTTCGATTGAACAGGTGGGACTAACAGTAAAAACAGTGTAAGGCGCGGTAGTGCAATTGGATGATTCGTAAAATAGGATCACAGTTAAAAAATGAGACACGTGCAAAATACAAAAAAAAAAGTTTCTAGCGCGATTTAAACCCGGAACTTTCACGCCGCGACGACAAGTACCGGCGCCCTAACCTCTCGACCACACCAGAAGGCGCGAGTCGCCGGCGCTGGCGGAGGTATATATATATACTGCCACCGCTTTTATCTCGCGTGGTTTTTCTTTATTTTGACTTGTATTTACCCTCCCTGGCCGTAACGTTACCTGCCGCTCCTACAGTATAAAGGGGTGGTCAATTGGACTCCAGTTGAAAGTCCCCGCAGTCAGTTTCTGCGAGCGAAATTAGGTTTTTGTGCTTGAACCGATACGGATTTCTCCGCCATTAGGCAGGGACGCTAGGTACTTTCTTGTCCCAATGGAGCTAGTCACGTGACAGAAAAATCCCTCTTGGCCGCAGCCGCGGCCGCGGCCGCAAGATGAGCAAACCGGCCCATGTGGTTAAAATTAATCCTCAATCCTTCGCTAAAGCCTGCCAGATGCTCTTTGATTTGGTTTGGCACGTAAAACCTAAAACTTGTGTGACATCATGGCGTCATGGGGCATCAGGATGCCACGTGAGAGCCTGACGTCACGTGACAGCCAGACGTCACGTGATAACCTGACGTCCTTTATGCCATGATTATACATGACATTTAGACGTCACGCGATACTGTAATGTCACGTGACGCTATAATATCAGAGTCACGTGACGTCATGATGTCATTGGACGTCACGTGCGTCACAAGACACCGGGTGACACCATGGTGTTATGTGACGCCGTAACGTCACATGGCACCGCGAAATCACGTGGCAAAATGACCTCACGTAACACCCTTGTGCCATGTGACACCATGTCGGTCTGACGTCATAATGAAGCGGGATATCATGACATCACGTGACATCATGATACCCCATGACACTATGACTTCGCCTGACTTTATGATTGAACATAACTGTGACGTCACGTGAAGGCATGTGTCACCATGACGTCGCGTGAAGTCATAGTTATATGAGCTCATGATGTCACGGAATGTCACACTCATACACACATAGCATGTGCCCAGCTTATTCACAACACGTTCTCTGGTCTTTAGTACGTGTCGGCATCCTCAAGGTAGTGCGACATTTATCTACTTTAAAACATTGTTAGGGGTGTAAAGAAAAAAACAAAAAAAAAACACTTAATCTTCTTTTTTTAATTGTCGAAGTGCGTATTTTGGTTCAGGATAACTGTATCCGGGATTATGAACTTTGATGGTTTAGGTACATCAACTTTCTGTACAAAAAGGTTTAGAACAAACCTGCTGAATCCAAGATCTGATATATAAATGGTACAAAGCTACCAATTCCGTTTACTTTGCGATATTAGCTAAAATTCTGAGAATTATACGCTTCTCCCGAATATGCGATCTCTGGTGTTTCGCATTTTATTTCGAGGCTCAAATATTTTAAAAATTAAGCAAATGAAAATAAACGAAATTGAAAAACAGATTAAACAAGTGAGTGTGATCATAAAAATTAAACAGATGACACTGACTACTCACAAAGATTAAAAAGAAAAAAACATAAAACACCACCAACAAGTTACCAATATGCATATAAAACAAGTTATACCTGCACTATATTTCAGTTGTGGCCTCTCTAACCGGTGGAACGTATAGATAGGCCAAAAAAGCAACCGAAATTCGTTCGAAAAGTGTTAGTTGGAAAAATAGTTCCACCTGATTCTTTTTAATTAAAAGTGAACCATGCCAGAATGTTTAACGTAGAATAATTCCAAATGTCAGTTTTTACAACGCAACATTTTTTATATGTCGAGAGTACGTTCCTCTACTAACTTATATGTCGAGAGTACGTTTCTCTACTACCAAATCAGCTTTCTTGAGGTTGC
Source organism: Ixodes persulcatus (assembly GCA_013358835.2). Taxonomy (NCBI): domain Eukaryota; kingdom Metazoa; phylum Arthropoda; class Arachnida; order Ixodida; family Ixodidae; genus Ixodes; species Ixodes persulcatus. The sequence goes on from JABSTQ010005280.1 coordinate 88,432, forward strand.
CGGATTCACCCTTGGGTATGCAATTCTACACGTCGCTCGAAGGCTTCATCCTAATTTATATGGGTCATTGTTTTTGAAAATGAGGACCTATGGCTCCATCGCGGTGAACTAAAATTTGAACTAAGTTGCTGTACTTGAAAATTTTATGGACTTTTTCAAAATTCTCTATAACAGCGTTCAGACTTGGAGAACATACGAACTTGTCTCAACGTTCCCGGTGCCAAAGCAACACATTCCCAGCCGGTGTGAGCATTTTTTGACTCCTCCAACGTTTCCAGTGCCAAAGCCGGCATTCCCCACCAGTCTGGGACCCTTTCAACCCTGCCACTTAAAGGGGTACTCCGGCGATTTCTTCGTGGTCCCTGATTTGCTTGAAATTTTGCTAAACTCGCCAAACAACATCGCTAAAATAGTATCCCAAATATTAGGTTAAAATTTTTTTTTTTCGCAAAGTTATTGAATTTACAATTTTGGTCCTCACCGTGTTTTTCAAACCGAAAGTCTCTACTGGCAACAACGAAAAAGTGACGTCAGTGGAAGGCAGGGGTTCACTCTTTGGACTGTAGAATTTGTTCCCAACTGATTTGAAGCAGCTTCATGGTGTCAAATGAATGCTTTGGAAGCTCGCTCCAGGATCCGCGCTCCAGCACCGAACAAATGATTGGCATATTCTATTTTTTAGACTGTTCGCTCGACTGGCAAGCCTGCCCGCCACTGACGTCACGGCACTGAAAAGTGCGGGTAAATTTGAATGTTGGTTTTTGCATCATCTTCATTTGCCGATTTCGCAATAACTATTATGAATTTCGCAATACTAAATAGCATACCGGAAAGGGTAAAGGCCGGGGAGTCAGAAAATATAGTTAGTTGAGGTAGCTCAAAAATCGCCGGAGTACCCCTTTAAGCAGCGCCGAGGATAGCATTCTCCGCTTGCCAACCGGCGAACATTTGCTGAGGTTCGCTCTACAGTACCCAGTTGGAATTTCTCGCCAGACGGATGCCGTAGAACTCTCCCGTGGTTTTATATGCTCATGATATACTCTGTGGGACCGAGAGGGGCGGACGACAAAGAAGTCGGTCAGGCTGGCTATATAAGGAGATAGCAGGCGGCGTCTGGAAAGTCTTCGATTGGGAGTCTTGACTTGGAAGTCTTTTTTTAACACTCTTCACTTGAGTCCTCATTTGACAGTCCTGATTTGACATTTTTCAGTTAGGAGTCTTTGAGGGACAGTCTTCATGAAGTCTTTCTCGGGAGGCTTCATCGGAGGTCTTGAGTGGAGAGAGTCTCGACCCATAGGTTGTCTTTTACCATCCTCCATCATACGCACCGCGGAGCGTACCGGGGCACCGAGGTGCGCCCCGTCGTTTTCGACTAAGTGCACGGGTGCACACCGGCCGTCGTCGATCAACGGAGCGCACGGTCCCGGTGCGGCTTTTCGTTGCCCCAACACGCACCAAGAAAATTGACAGTGCACCAGGGTGCAGTCCCATCAGGCATTGCGACCAGGAGAAGGAATCGATGAGATGGCGGGAATAGCAGTCGCACAGTCTGTCGAGATGGCGACCTTTCGAAAACGAGCACGCCTCGCAGCGGCACTCCATTAATTCATCAGCTCTTTTGGCAGCGAAGACGGGGATCTTTTTGAACAAGAACTGGACTTGGCAAAAACTGGTGTCGTCCTTTCTTCAGCAGGCACTGAGTGTTTTAGATGTCAGAAGTCCGTTAACCCCTCGTTGCTCAGATGACTTGGTGGCAGAATAACAGCCTTTTCATGGGAAGCATTGCACTCTATTCTCAATGAACATCAAAGACTTATATTACTCGTTTGAACCCAAGACGTTACTTGAACGCGTAGGTCAGTTTCTTGAAAACAATCTTGTAAGATTCCAGTCACAATTAGGGATTGGGGTTGCTGACTTTCTTAGGATTCTTGAACTATTTGTAAAAGCAACTTTGGTTCCACACAATAATCGAGATTTTATTCAAAAACGTGGAATATGCTTCGGCTCAGCAGTTGCTCCGATTTTGTCCGAGATTTATTTAAGTCATCCAATTCTAAAGCTCCATGATATCATCTGGAAGCGTTCTCCTAGCGACGTTCTTCTAAGGCCATACGTTGACGACCTTTTGATCTGCAGTACCGAGTCTAAGCTAGCGGTGTCACTTGGAAGGTTTTTCTTGGCATTTCCTCATAATTAAAGTTTTCTGTAGATAGACCAGAGGGGGGTAGCTTACAATTTTTAGATCTACAGCTGAAACATCCATCCAGTTTGAGCTGGGAATACTGCAAACCAACTGCAAAACCTCTCCTACGATTTCGCAGTTGTCACTCAAAATATGTAAAGGCTGGCATAGTTCGCAATTTAGTCAATAGTGCTCTGAAAAAATCATGTTCCCACTTTATTGGGTGTGCTCTCAAGCGCCTGTTTGACCGTTTAAAGCCACTGGGTACCCTCATGATTACGTTTTCAATCAGTTGTTGTTTCTCGTCTCTGTCAAGAAAATGTGCCAAAGTGTTCTTAAACCCACAAAGCGTGTGGTTCTTTAATTTTGTTTTTATCAGATTTAGCGTAATTTTAGATCAATTGAGAACAAGTATGGTATTTGCACTGTATTCAGCAATGATTACAGACTGAATCAAATGACACCGTTTGCTATCGCCAGAGCTTGTTGCACTAAGAAACATAGGGAAATAGAGTGTGGAGGAAGGGACGTTCCTAGACGTGTCCTGTTCAAATGACCGCTTATGGCACGCTGACATTGCGGGTGCCCAAGGCCCGCATGCTCCCCAATCGTCCGCGCGCTCTTCCTCATCCTTTCTTTCTCAACATCCTGCCGGGCCGGCACTAGTGTCGCTGCTGCCTTAAGAAGGAAGAGCAGCTGGACAGGCCTCTTGATCTCTCACCCATCTGGAAGAATAATTCGGCACACTCGTGGAACTTGATCTTTCCCGGGAAAAAGCGCTGCGATCCGACCAAGTTTCCACAATAGGAGTAGAGTGTCATCGTCATTGGGTAGTGGTACGCTGCTTGGAACCCCGGATCTGTGAAATGCACCGACCTTTTCAGCTTCGCCTTTTGTTGGTCTCCCACTAGCCACGATATAGTTCTTTAGAGTCAGAGGACTGTTGCCCGAAGCTGAGAGACAGCTTTTGCTTCTTTTTTCAACTGCAGCTGAAGAACTGCAAAGCCTCATCCGCACACGCCTTCGGTCGGTCACCGTCTTCGTCAGATTCAAGCGAGAACGGTACGAAAGGGGCATTGCCGGTTGCCATCTTTTCATCCCCTCCTCCGAAGGTACACTTTTCTTCGCCCAGGACGTTTTCGTTTGGACCCTCGTCAATCAAGAAGTTGTCGTATTTGTTAATTGTGTTGGACAGTGCTTCGAGCTCGAGTTCGTCGGAGAAGAAAGTAGAGTCCTGATTTTGGTCCTCGTCGAATTAAAGCAAAGATGAGTCTGCTTCCTTTTGGTTTGGATGACTGGCCTTCTTGATTGGTTCAGTTATCTTGTGCTGATTTTCATTATTCCCCTCTTTGCCTGACCTGCATTCGTTTTGTTTATTTTCCTTGGAGATTTCTGCGACGACATTTTTACGGTTTTCCTTGCCTTGGTCCGCTTTACCGGCTTCCTTTTCAAGTGGTACCTTCTCTTTGTGCATCCTTTCAGAGTTTCGATCACCTCGGTGGTTCTCGCGGTGCCTCTCTTCGTGGGCCAAACTTTCTTCAGGTACCGCTTGAAACATCTTCCTTTTGCCGTTTTTCTCTTGATTGTATTTGATTTGCTGTAGGGCTCCTCTGAGCTGTTTCCTTCCTGCTTGTTGCGTTTTATTCGTCTCTTCGTCGTTGGACCTTCCTTCGTCTTGATGCTTTTTGCCGCGCTTTGTTTCGCCAAGTTGCAACCCACAAGCGTTTTCAGAACGAAAACGCTTTGAACTGATGCAGTTTTCTTCGAGCGCTTTTCTGTGTGCTTGTCCGCGCGACTCTGTTTGGCGGAAATCCGTTCGCTTTTTCCGTCGTCAGCCTCTCGTTACACCCAGTTTCGTCGACATATTTTTTGTCACTCCGCACCTCGTGTGGCTTCTTTTTGCAACGCTCACCTTTGTCGGGTACGTTCTTGACAGCGTTCTTAACGTGTTTTTTTCATTCCGACGTCTTTTGCAGTGGGTCGTACCGTTCCTTTTTCGTCGCAGACTTCTCCGACGATGGTTTGCGTTTGTAGTCTCTTCCTCGAGCAGCTATCCTCCGCCAGGCTGTTTTTCGTCTGGCTTCTTCTTGTCTCGTCTATCTTCGTCCGTCGTTTTTTTCTTTTTTTTTTCAGTCTTTTTTGTTTATCTTTAACGCTTTCGTTTGGTTACGAAAGGGAACAGTTAGTCGTCCTGCCCGGACTCGTCCCATGGACTTTCCCGGTCGACGTGAGCGTCTGCCACCCCAGCTCCGGTTTCACATTTTGCCTTCTTTCGCTTGGTGGTTGCCTTTCATTTTTTTTCCACCACTTTGGAGAAACTGGGTGTTCGGTGCTTGGAAGAGGATCTCCTTAAGAGTCCTCGGACGGTAGCTCTGTCCGAGGACCCTCTGTCCTTCTAGAGCTGTGGACGCCTTGTCGAACGGTTCTGAGTGACTGTTCATAGTTCTTCCACAACACTTCATACATCATGTTCTCGGCTTGCGGCCGTACTACTGTGTCCTCCGTTTCAGACGGTTCGCTCTTTTGCGAGACTCTTCAGCGCTCGAATTTTCGGGGTCGTGCTGAACGCACGATATCCGCCAGCCCCGACATTCCGTTCGGCGGAAATATCTGGTGCTCCCTGTCGGAAAGCCTTGCTGCAGCAGGCCGCATTTTCAGTTTGTTAAGGACGAACCTTGACTGCTGAACCATGCCTAAAAGGGGTCGGTCCTTCTCCTGCCCGACTGGTTTTTCCTCAGCGCGACCCTTAGCGAAAACTAAGACGTTTGAAATATACCACATTCTAATTTGAGTGTATTTGAAGTACAGTTCATAATTGTAAGTACACAAAAATAGACCGAAAATATACACTTCTTTTTTTTTTACTTAGTACTAAAATATATTTATGGATTTTTTAAAAAAAAATACCTTTATTTAAACTATATTTGAAGTTCCCTTCATCCCTTCTGAAATATGTGAGTACTAAATTAGTAGGCACAAAATACCTTTCACATGGATTTCTTAAAATATTTATTTCTTTCATGCAAAATATACTCCAACCCTAATAAAAATGCAGCTATCAAAAATATGTGCAGAATACTTTTAAAATACCTGTAAATTGTAAATGCTGTTGGGTTATACTCTAAGTATCTTTTGACTGCAATACTTCGGTAGTTTGACTTAAACTACCAAATTTATGAAAAGCTCGCCTATCAGAAGTTCACTTCAAGCAGATGTGGAGTACACTGAAGTGCCTAAATAGAACATTTGATTAGTTTGTCAATTGAGTTGTGCAGCATCGCACTGATAAATCAGCCCAGTTTATGTTATTGTTTCCTTTTTTCTGTCAAGGACACACCTGATGAGCTTGTTGAACACCAATCACAAACGGGGTTCGGGAACTACAACCACAACAGTTGCTGATGCTGGAAAGCTTCAGTAAGTGGTGTAAGCAGATATGTTTGGCGTGGTTGTGTTAGCACGGTTGTGTTAGCACAATGTTAGTTCAGTGAATGTGTATACTCACCATTGTACGTGATGTGAGTAGTGATTTTAATATAGTGACGTTAATGACTATATTAAAAAGTCAACTAGTAAAGAAAAGCAAAATAACTATTTTAAAGTGAAGAAACTGCCTTGACTCGCATCGTCCTGAGTGGTGCTATGCAGAGAAGCAATAGCATTTCTTCTAGGAGCCATTTTTGTGGATATTGTTTTAGCAACTGCGCCGAATTTTTATTCGTTGTACCAATGCTTTTTAGTAAGACATATAGTCCAAGAACTTAAAAACACTGTTTCCCATTTGACAGATTCCCGAGGAGAAGGTCTTCACAACGTACGGCTCGCTCTCGGGCGTACGCCTCAACGAGCAAAAGAGGAAAGCGTTGTAGGTCAACCGCCCACCCGACCCAGCCTCCCTGCTCCCGGCGACTGCCGTGGTGAAGATCCTGGGCGTAACGTACAACGCAATGGGAATCTCGACCGAGATGTGGACCCGCCTTGCGCGCGACATCACGGCAAGTGTGGATCGCGCCCGCGGCTACGCTCGCCCCATGGCCGAGCGCCGGTACCTGGCCCACTCGGTGTTCTGCGGGCGTCTCTGGTACCTTAACGCAGGTGGTGGTACCAGCGCGAAACTTCATCAGACAAGTGCGAAGTTCTTTGTTTAGATTCTTCTGGATGGAGAAGACCGAGCTCGTCACCCGTCAAGTGCTCTCCCTCCTGCGCGAGGAAAGAGGGTGGGGCTTCCCCCGCGTTAATGGCACGCCCGCGCTACTCCAGCTAAGACCATGCTCATTATCCTACACGAAGCTGAGAACCGGGCCAGATCTCTCGCTCTCTATTTCGTGGGGCACTCCCGCCGAGACCTGGGTGTCGACCTCACCGGCCCGTCGGCTGCCTGTGTTGAGAAACCGCCCCCGGCTTGCTGGAAAGCGCTTCAATTGGACATCACGACAACACCAACGTCACGCCTCGCCCAAACACTCTTGGAACTACAGCTCACCCCCGTGCAGATTGGACTCTCGGATTCGTTGTCATGGGTCCGCCTCACCTCCTCCAACCTTTCATGACACCTGCGCGACTTCGAGTGGCAGCGCGGCTGGAGAGTGCTTCCCACACGAGACCGCTTACTTCGGTGGGGCGTGTCTCGCACCGATCAATGCTCAAACTGCGACGACCGAGAGACGAACGTGCATGTTGTGTCAGAGTGTGTGGTGACGCGCCCGTTCTGGCGGGTGGTTCGCGCTAGTTTCCGGGAGTTGGGTGTGGCACTGTACCTCCTACGTGGACGCTGTCCTTCGGGGCGCTTCGCGTGCCTTCTGCTCGCCGCGAGCGAGTACGTCCTGTGGCAAAACCAGTGCTGCGCCGTGGAACAGGGATGGAGGTTGCGCGCGCTCTGGCCGCTTTTGTTCACGCTACGGCGGGAGCTCGTGTCGCACCTCGAGGAGCAACTGTTCCTTCTCAGAGAGCAGTTCCTGCGGTGCTGGTCCTGCCGATACCTCCACGTGCACAACTCTCGTATCGAACTGCAATTTCAATACGTCGATCATATCTAGATCGCGTGAGGCGGAGAAAGGGAGAACGGGACGCGATGCGGCCCTCTGTAGACTCCTTCGTGGCGTCGCAAGGGCGGGACGTGCGAGCGCGGTACCGGTCGGTGTCTCTTTGCGCGAGTGATCGCGCGGATGGCGCTTTGTGGAGCAGCGGGCGCGCGCGCGCGCCTTTGGCGCGGGGTTTGACTTGTGGGTTGCAGAGCCTGTATATTCTGTACATAACGCGTTTTCGGTTTTTGGTTTTGTTTTAATCATGACACTACTGTTGTAGATAAAATTTTCTGAGCAGACAGATTAGCAAATCGCCTTTCGAGGTTTTGCTTGTCTCGTCTGTATGTTAGTATCTGTTTGTGTCCAGCTAGCAGGTAGGGAAGGCAATGGCACTACTTTCCCAGGATCCAGTGACTTTAGGCCGCACCTGAGAATGGTGTATTGTCGGCGACAAGTAAAGAACGCGCACGTTAGCTTCCTCCATGCCTTGTTTGGGCGTGCGAGCTCGTGCGACCAAGGAAGTCAAACTCATTAGCCCATGACCGACTACCACAACCACACTGGAACATGAAAATATTGGGTCTAGAAGAACTCGCCACAAGCCAACTCATCGAGTAGGGAAAGTCGCCATAGGGCATATGAGGGTAGTGACTTTGGCCTTGTATTGCTTTCTATCTCTACTGACCCAGTACACAGCGTCGGGGTCTTCTCGGCCACGCGTATACGAATACCCTTCGCACAGAAGCATGGGAGCGCAACGTTGAGTTTTCGTTAGCTCCATCTTACGAAACGCGGTCGTGCTATCTGGAGGTCCGCACACTTCGCCCCTATTTATATATACGTATTCGAAGCCGCTTCAATGGAGAAAAACCCTTTAGAGTTGTGTCGCGCCGAGGAGCTAAGAACTGAAGCTCCAAGTCAACGGAACAGCGCACAAAGAACAAATTTAATATGGCGAAGACACACTTTACAGGACGAAGACCAGCGCACCTTGGTGGTGCAAATGGGTACCTTTTACATTGCTTTATACATACACAACACTCCTTCACACTTACATAAAAAGAACACTAGTACACCAATCTATTTGGAGGACGTCGAGCTCTGCTCGACCGTCGAACTTCTTGAGCCGCTATGCTACTATCAGCATGGGGTGGCATAGGCACCACACATTCGCCCGATTCGTCAACACTCTCACTGTCACTCTACCCACTCTCCGAAGAGGCTGATCGGGACGAGTCCTCACTTCGAAAGCGCAAGTGATCAACATGCACATAACGAATCTGGTTAGCCACCCGCACCAGGTATGTAACCGGACTGATTACTTTCTTTAATAATCCTTTAGTCCAGTTTACTCTCTCCCCCTTCATATGTCTGACCCAAACTCTGTCGCCCACTTGAAGGAGTTTCGTTGAACCTCTGCACTTGTCTGCCAGCTCCTTTTTTTTTTTCTTGTTCTGCTTTTCTCGACGTGAAAAGGACGTTGCACATGGCTTGAGCTGCGACAGTCGGGTCCGCGGAAGCCGTCCGAGGAACAGCTCTGCAGTGGCCTTTCCAGTACGTGTGTGGGATGTCGTCCGGTAGGCAAGTAGGAAACACGACAACTTCTCCTGGATATTCCGTCTCCTCCCTCTGAGGTCGTCTTCAAGTACTTGCTTGAGCAGCGCTCGCTGGACTGTTTGCACCGCTTTCTCTGCGGCGCCATTCGAAGCCGGGTGGCAGGGTGGCGTCAAGGTGTGCACCACTTCCTGATCCTTCAAGAAGTTCCTGAACTCCTCGCTTCGAAACTGGGGGCCTCCATCAGTCACCACTTCTTCGGGTAGTCCAAACTGTGCGAAGACAGCCATCAGTTTCTCGACTGTCTGGGGTGCGGTTGTGGAAGACATAGGGAGGACTTCAACCCATTTAGAAAAACTGTCAATCAAAACAAACAGGTTCGTTCTCAACTTGGTTGCAAAGTCCAAATGTATGCGCTCGAAGACTCGCGAGGTCATATTCCATGGCTGGAGTGGTACTGAAAGAAGGTCGTTTTGGACCGCTTGTCAAATCTCGCACGACTGTACCTTGTTCTCGATCATGGCGTCGATTCCGAGCCACCACACATGCTCTCTCGCAAGTTGTTTCATACGCACCATTACTGGAAGTTCTTCATGAAGACTCTTGAGGAACGCATCCTGTAGTGCCTGCTGAGTCACGACTCTAATATCCACAGTAGGCAATCCTGGTCCGTTGACAGCGTCTCCCGCCTCTCCCAGAAGGGTTGCAACCCTGGATCTTGCACGGATGTTGGCCAACCTCTCTTGGTGTGTTCAAGGACACGTTGCAGCAAGGGGTCGCTGAGGGTGTCCTTCCCCATATCGGAACTTGAAAGAAGCGGCTGCTCTGTGGGTGAAAAATATTTCAACATACTTTCTTCTCCCACAGTTGTCTTCAGAGGAAGTCTCGATAAGGCATCAGCATCCCCGAGCTTCCCGCCCTTGCGGTACAGAATCTTGAAGCTCTACTCTGCAAGTATAAAGCGCCACCTCTGGATCCTCGCAGCAGCTATGGCTGTTGTAGAATACTTAGGTCCCAGGATCGACGTTAGCGGGTAATGGTCTGTTACCACGGTGAACGAACGCCCAAAGAGATACCTGTGGAACTTCTTGACCGCAAATATAGCTGCCAAGGCTTCTCTTCCCACTTGTGCGTAGTTCTGTTCAGCCACAGTAAGCGTCCTGGACGCAAACTCCACTGGTCTGTAGTCCCCGTTTCCCATGGCTTGGATTAAGACTGCTCCGAGGCCGTAGCTGGATGCGTGGGCTGTCACTTGAAGTGGTAAACTAGGGTCGTAGAGAACAATCACCCCAGCACTGCACAATTGCTCTTCGCTTCTGTCTACAGCCTGTTGGCATTCTGCCGACCAATGCCACTTCTTGTCTTTCTTCAAGAGTTCATACAAAGGTCCCAGTGTGGCAGCTAAGTCTGGGAGGAAACGAGCTTAAAAAGCTAGCAGCCCCACAAATTCCTTAACCTTCGTCACGTTACTCGGTGCGGGTGCCTCTTTGATAGCCTCTACCTTCTCAGGGCATGGCTTCAAACCCTAGTCACTCAACAAGTATCCCAAGTAACGCACTTCACGTACAAAAAATTTACACTTGTCCTGATTCACACAAAGTCCATGTTCCTGAAAGCGTTTCAACAGTTCCAAGACTCTTTGGTTGCAGTCATTTTGGTCTACGCCACCCACCAGTACATCGTCAAGATAGCACGCTACCTTGGTTAGGCTCAACAAAATTTTGTCCATTACACTCTGGAAAATTGCTGGTGCGCTGGAGACTCCGTAAGGCATACTTAAAAATTCAAACAATGCTAGGTGAGCGGTTACTGTGAGCAGTTTCCGCGACGCTTCGTCAAGGCCTAACTGAAAGTATGCAGTCTTTAGGTCCACAATAGCGAAGATGCCACACCCCCGAAAGTTGTTGAATACCTCATCTACCCTCGGTAATGGGTAGTGATCTGCCGTCACCTGTGGGTTTACGGACTCGCTGTAGTGACCACAGATGCGAACTTTACCCCCTGGCTTGGGAACCACAAGGAGGGGTGTTGCCCATTCACTACTCTTTACTGGCCTCAGAATGCCCTGCGCCACCATTTTCTCAAGCTCACTTTCTACTTGCTCTCTGAATGCGTATGGCACCACTCTGTGTTTACAAAACACAGGTAGAGAGTTTTCTTTCAGTACAATCGTTGCCTGAAAACCCTTTATCGGCCCCCCCTGGAACTGTAAAGGCGCTAGGGAACGACCTTTTCAGTGAGTCTGTCATCGTATAGTTCTCAATACGACCCACGCCCGACCAGTTAATTTCTAACTGCTCGATCCAGTCTCTGCCCAGAAGAGCTGGCAGCTGGGCATTCGCGGATTTTACCACAATCAAAGGTAACTTTTCGCTTGGTAGCTCCCCACTTTTTACATTAACGCTTGCTACACCCTTGATTGGCACCAGAGCCTCGGTGTACGTTCAAAAACGCATGTCACTCGCCTCGCAGGGCACGTTAGGAAACAAATTCACATACATTCTTTCTTGCATCAAAGTGACTGCTGAACCAGTGTCAATTTCCATCGTCACTGGTTTTCTTAAGATTTCCAATACCTTCTGGAATACCGCAGATGCGTCATTCTTTCGGATACAGGTTACGCTCCAAGGTCCGCGCTTGGTGTTCGAAGTAGGCTTAGGCTTGGCCCTACGCACCGCCTTAGCGTGCCCCTGCTTCCCGCATTTGAAACACTTTGCTTTCAAAAACGGACATTTCTCGGAAGCGTGCACGGTACTAGCGCATCTGAAACAACGACCTACCGTACGCTGATACTGGACCTATGGCGATGCAATAGCGGAAGATGGACACCGGGAGTGTCCTTCATCACCTTGAACGCGGTGCACGTCCATTGAGTCCGGAACGCCGGGCTGTTGTATCTCGTCCGTTTTTCGCAGCGAAAGTTCTTTAGCCAGGCCTACCTTGAGAACTTCGTCGAAGTAATCGTCGTCGAGCTGGATGAGTGTCCGCTGTACCTCAGGGTCGCGACACCCAGCCACGAGCCGGTCCTGAAGAATCTGGTCGAGGTGGCCGTTGAAGGCGCATGTCTGAGCGAGCTTGTTGATAGCCAAGGAGAAGTCCGCTAGGCTCTCCCCGACCTCTTGATTTCTCCACTGGAACTTCGTGCGTTCTGCAATAACTAAGCTCTTGGGTGCGTAGTGGCGTTTCAGCACCTCGGAAAGTACGCAGTACAATTTCGATACCGGCGAGTCTGGGACGAGCAAGGTTTTCAGAACCTGGTACGACGCTTTACCGATGTAGTTCAGCAGCGTCACGGCCTTTTCTTCCGTCCTGACGGCATTCACTCTAAGGAAAATCTCGAAGCGTTCGAGATACTCGTCGACGTCGTCCTCCTCCAGCTTGAGCTCCCTGAACTTCGGCATTATGCTGTTTGCCACGTTGTCACTCGGTTCGTTCGACGTTCTATCCGATCCTCGTCGCCATTGTTGTGTTGCGCCGAAGCTCTAAGAACAGAAGCTCCCACTCAGAGGAATTACACAAAGAACAAATTTAATATGGCGAAGACACACTTTATGGATGGATGGATGATTGAATCCGGCTGAGCCCTTTGTATCGGGCGGTAGCTTACGCCACCTAGCCAGTTTGTTTTACCATTTAAGCCTAGAATATTTAAATGTGAAAATTATACTTACTCTGCACTGAAAAGAAAGTGAGGCTATAAAACCCCCTTGCCATTAGTTAATAAGAAAATACCTAGTTTTCTCTCGCTTTCTGCTACCATTCACTTAATCTTTGCTTGGTAATCTCTACTGTCTTGAAATCCACATTTTTCTCGTTGTCTCTAAAACCCAATGACTTCATTAAATCTATGTTGTCTTTGGTAGGAATAAGGAAGCCCTTTACAGTAGAGTATCAAGTGCTCAGCCGTCTCGTCCTCCTCTTCACAAGCAGCGCACACTGTATCCATTTCCAGGTACTTCGCTCTGTATGCTCTGGTTCGCAAAACACCTGTCCTTACCTCAAACGACAATGAACTTCAACTAGAATTGTCATAAATGCTTTCTTTGACAATAACTGTTTTGTTTAATTTATAGCTTTCCAGAGCCGTCTTTGTCTGCATTCCCTCTAGCCACCGATCTCTTTCTGTGGCCCTAACTTTTGTCTTGACTGAGACCTGCTCTTCCGTAACTCCACTATATCCTAAAACACTTTCCTCTTAATTTCATAGTGCGCGCTGTCTCCACTTTGTGTCTATACTCCTCTTGTACGATGGGCGTTCATAAAGTTAGTATTATCGGCACAAAAAATTGAAAAACAAAAAAACAGAACAAAACAGGCATCAACATGAGCGCGCGTCCCTCTAGTTTCCGCACAGTATAAACATCGCATGCTATAGTAGCTCGAAACGCCGCTAGGAAGTCAAAACAAAAATGGCACCGCCCGTCGGTGCCAAGCACATGCAGTGATCCGTTTTCCTTTTTTTTTCATTTGAAGTGAAGCAATGCCAAGGATATTCATTCCAATCTGTGAGCGTTGTTCGGGGACAGCACCCCAGTTTATGACACTTTAGTTAAATGGCGCAGACGCTTCCAGTGTGGCCAAATACAACGAAAGCATTTCAAGGACCGCGACCCAGTGATTGTTGAAGTGGAGCGATTCATAAACACTCAAAACGAGGAGTTCTATAACAATGGCCTCCAGCATGTGGTGTGTCGTTGGAAAAAGGAGGCAACTTTTGGTGGCGAATATGTAGAGAAATTCTCAAGTCCTACTCGAGTTTGATTGCTGAATCTCTATTCCTTCGTGACAATAATACGAACTTTATGAACGCCCCTCGGATAAATAGCTGAAAACCTTTCATGGCCATTGCTCCCCATCCATTTGCCTCAACCGATCTTCAAATTCTATCTTGCTCACAGCTTCCCTGCCATCAAATGACGCCCATCCCATGTCTCTTTGTACTCCCTGGTTTGGCGTTTTGCAATGTGCCCCCAAAGCCAGCCTACCTACTCAGCGCTGTTTTATTTCTAGTCTTGCATGCACTTCGGATTTCATGCATAGCACTGCGTTTCCAAAAGTCAAGCCAGGCACCATGACCCCTTTCCAAATCTCTCTCACAACCTCATACCTGTTGTAATTCCAAAGTGCTCTATTTTTCATAACAGCTGCATTTCTGTTGCCCTTACCTATTATTTACTCTTCATGCTCACTAAGATATTCTGCACCATCACATATCCATACTCCTAGATATCTGTATTTACTACATTTCTCAACTGTAATATTCTGTATCTTCAGCCTCTCAACTTCATCATTGTTAAAAATCATGACTGCTGATTTTGCACTACTGAATTCTAAAACAGGGCGAAGACCAGAGGACCCTGGTGGTGCGAATGGGTACCTTTTGCATTACTTTACACATACACAACAGGAGTAAAGATAGAGAATAGAGAAGACGCCCCCGAAGACGAAACCAAACTGCTACGCTTCTTAGCATCCTGGTGTGGAGGTCCGTATACCACAGGGTGACCCTGTTTTGTCATTGCGCAGTAAGTTCCCACCTAGCAAAGGTTCCAAAAGGATCTAATAACAAAGGGACATAGAAAGTAAAGATAACACCAAAAAGCCGACTACAACCGCCCCCTGCAAAGACAAAAGGAGAGGCCAAGTTTTGAAACTGCGACAAGTTAGATGCAATCACTTTTCAGGATGAAGCCACCCCCAACCCCCCCCCCCCCCTCCCCTTCCCCCTCTAAGAAAAAGCCTGTGACGTAATTTCCAAGAACAAGAAGGCCGCTGTGACCACTTTCCCTACTACGGGTTCACCTAGAACGAGATGCCCTCTTTGACCAGTTCACCTACGACGACTTGACTGTGACGAGTGGGCCTATTCCCTGTCAAAGCATGTAGTTGACTGTAATAATTGAATACCTAACTGGGACTCAACCACAATCGTCCTAACAGAAAAAAGATGACCGGAAACGTTTGATAAAAGAATCTATAACATTAACAATCGTGCCTCATGGGAATGCGGTAAATAAGACATCCCTCCCATTGGATACAGAACAGAGAAAGTTGCTACAAATTACATGCCTTGGCGCGTTAGGTCAAGTGTCTCGTCACGGCCTAGGAGGTTTTGGTTGTCAGATATCAAGTTTTATGAAGATCAATTCGCTTTGTGTTGGATTTCTGGTCGCTTGGTTCGTCGCGTCCTTCCTGCTCTAGTGTTCCGGCTTTCGCCAGAAAAGTGTACGTGTCAAGTGATGCTTGAAACGACTTTCTTTTTGTGTTTCTTAGGGGCACTGCCTGTGTAGACAATGTTTAAAAAAGTTTTTTGTTTTATTGTATAAAGGAGGTCACTGCATGTCAGTTCTATTGTAAAGGTTGTTTTGTTTCTCTTTTTATATATAAAGGAGGTCACTGCTTCTCACTTCTTTAAGGCTGTCGGGGGACGAAGGGTTGGTAATTCTGTCCCGTGCTGACACTGCAGGTGTTTGTCAACTTGATAATTCCTCACTGGAGGCCACGCCGTCCCTTCGTAAAAGGCAAGTTGGCGACCCCAAGGCGCCTCACGCCTTCCTTCCGGGCACAGCTGACCGTCACCACCTGGCGACGACGCTCCAGGGCGTTCACCTGGGGTGGTCGAACTTTACGGCGAAATTCGTCTCCTGAAGCCTTCCACAACACCATCGTAACCTGAAATACAATGTCGGGGACTTAGTCTTACGAAGTAATCACCCGCTGAGTAACGCAGCTAGTGGATTCGCAGCATCGCTGACTCTGAAGTGGAAAGCACTTTATGGGGTAAAGTCGCGAATGTCGCGCCTTACATATAGACTCGCTCGGCCAGCTAACGACGAGTGGTCTGGCCCTGTTTACATCGCCGAACTGAAGGGTTACTACTTTTGCGATTGAGAGTACAGTAAACCTGTCGCTGTGGAGGGAGACAGGGGACATCCCTGTTTAGGCGACACTTACGTGTAGTCTGGATCACGGACTTGGCAGGGCGGCCAAATGGTTCATGACATCTTCAGCGAGTGAACTTTAGAGGATAACTCTGACCGTCTTTACGGTACAACCTTCGTTCTAGAGAGAGTAGGCTTTCTTTGTTTTTCCGAAAGTTATTTTTATCCAGAAAGTCTGCTTAAAAGTGCTGTCTAGGAGGCGCGAGTGGTTCCGGTCGTAAACGGCCCCATTCAGCGGGCCCGCTTTCCCGAAATGTAGGGGCAAGCACTCCTTCAGTCACCAAGGGCGCTCACCCAATATCCTGGCATCTTGAGTCACGAGGAGGTCGGCCCTGGAGCTGATCGCACCTCGGAGCCGGCATTGCCTCAGTCGCCCCTTGCAGCGCCTTTACGAAACACTATTTCACGGATCCGAGCCGCTCGCAACACAGCCTTGGCGACAGCGGACGCCTCGGTGTGCTTCCTGAGAACGTCAGGCTTTCCTGCCAGCGTGGAAGCGGCCGTGGCGCCTCTGCGAGAGGGGCCCTGCTGACCCCTTCGTACTTTCGGCCGTGGCCCTGGTCCCGTCTGCCGATTGCCAGGCTGCGGTCAAGATCCCGGAGCCAGATCCCGGAGTCGCCCCGGATCCCGGAGACGGTAACCGGACAAAAGCTCACCGGACAAAAGCTCACCGGACAGAAGCTCACCGGACAAAAGCTCACAGGACAAAAGCTCACCCGTTTTTTCCCAGACCCGGACAAAAGCTCACCACGTTTATTTTTGCTACCCAGGCGAAACACGGGCTGGGATAAAGTGCGGACGCGATGGATATTGCACCATTTTTTAGGAGAACTGGTACCCCATCCCATGCAAAGGTGTCGACAGATACACCATAGCAAGCAGAAAAGAGTGACCGCAGAAGCGAAGTCACCCTTCGATGACCTCGCTTTTTCGTTGTGCTGATGTCACGCTCAACGCGCACATAAAGGTTAAACACAGTGTCTCTTCATTAGTAATGCATGGGTTTTCTTGGGGTTCAGGGTAATATTTGAAGTGAATGTTAAGAAAAATTAATTCCTTTCCGTCATTGTGCGTCGTACATGTATTTGAAATCAATGATTATTTATATCAGGGTTATGTGAAAGGGAAGCTGAAGCAAAACTGTAATATACAAACCATTGAGTTGCGAATTTTTAAGAATATTTTGATGGAACGGGAGTTGGACCTTTTGGACAAGTACAATACAGATGACCAATGTAGAAAGCTGTGCGGGAGTTTGGTAGGCTGGCGCTCCCTCCACCACAGCATGTGCCCGAAGGACTAACCTACATCAGGGAAAAGTCTACTGGTGACATCGGGCACCTGTTGAACTGCTTTGATTACACATATGTCAACGGCCCCTTCCGTTATGCTTCTGCTCCTCCTGCGGCGGCACCGAGAGTGAACTCTTTCCTTTGCCTGACTGTGCGCCGACGACGACCGGAGTTTCCCCCGGAACGGTGGAATATGGATGACGCCACTCTTTAAGATAAAGACCGGACGAACAACACCTGCGAAGGATGGAATACCGGGTTTCAGAAGCTTGTCAGCCACGCCCATCGAAGCGTCTGGAGGCTGACTGAATGCCTACAGCAAAATCAGGCACTCGTTGCCACGGCATTGACACACGCCCGGAGAGGTGAACCCTCAGAGAAACGGCTGCGAAAAACCACTCTGCGACTGCAGAATCGTCTGAAAAATATTTTTGAGGGGTTCCAGGTTCACCAAGATCTACCAAGACTGCTGGAGCTAGTAAGAGACTTCATTCGCTTCTAACCACCCGATAAATAAATTTGTTTCTACTCTAATGAATGAACCACGCGCCTGTCAGATTTAATTTTTCGTTGCATTTTAGTGTCGCACGCATGCACCTAAGTTGTCCGCACTCGTGTTAGGACCAACATTAAATTTTCTCCTGGTGAGCTTTTGTCCGGGTCTGTGAAAAAATTGGTGAGCTTTTGTCCGGTGAGCTTTTGTCTGGTGAGCTTCTGTCCGATGAGCTTTTGTCCGGTGAGCGTTTGTCCGGGATTCTCCGGAGACAGCGATATCCGGTCCCCACCGACGCCTGCCACCGTTCGACTGTAGTGGCTCCGCCGTCTTATCTGACCTTTTAAGAGCGGAGATCTGATGGCCTAGCTGGAGGCTAGGCCATCATCTCAAGGACACCGGAGGCCGAGCCTTGAGGGAAGGGAAGTGTGGAGAACCTTTGACTTTGCCTCGTCGTGCCCAGTGCCCAAGCCCACATTTCCCACCGGTGTAAACACTTGTTGACTCGTCCAATGTCTCCAGTGCCAAAGCCGACATTCACCGCCAGTCTGGGACCCGTTCAACCCCTCCACGTAAACATCGCCGAGGATGGCATGCTCCGCTTGCCTACCGCCAAACATCCGTTGAGGTTCACGTTACAGTAGTGAGCCGGGATTTCTCGCCAGACGGGCGCCTTGGAGCTCGCCCGTGGACTTATATGGGCATAATATTCTAGGTAGGAGCGAGAGGGGCGGAAGACAAGGGGATCGGGCTGGCTATATAAGGAGATAGCATGCGGAAACCTGGACAGTCTACATTCGGGTGTCTTTGACTAGGGTGTCTCCATTTAGCAGTCTTCACTTGAGTCGTCATTTGAGAGTCATGATTTGTCAGTCTTCAGTTAGGAGTCTTTGAGGGACAGTCTTCATGGGGTCTTTATCTGGAGGCTTCATTGAAGGTCTTTAGTTGAGAGAAAGTCTCGACTCATAGGTAGTTTTTGGTTGAGGTTCTTGATTCATGGAGGTAGCCTTTTAGCTGCAGCCGCCACCGGAGGTGACCGGGACTTTGGGTGACAGAATGTGAGCTGGTAAACTGTTTGACTAATCACTTAATTGCTCTGCTGTGTGACTTCCTTGGCAACGACTCGAGCAGGGCTTGATCCAATCGGGCGTAGTATAACGTATGACGATCCCACTGACTACGGCAGAAACTAGAAACCGGCTATCCACAATTTCAATACACATGCAGACACACGGAATTTTAATACACACGCAATTCTCATATATAGTGGTTCCCACAGTTTTATCTCGCTTCTTACGAATGAGTCAGACTGTAAGCTAATATAATTCGTGTTTTATTAAGCAATAAAGTGTTTAGTATACCACATAATTTAAGATTGATTATATTTTTATACACGTAGGCAAGGCAGCATGAGCATCATAAACGAAAATTCCAGCACCCATTTTTTAGCTTAAATGTGAGTCATGTTGCAGCATAACCTCAAAAACACCAGTTTCAAGTAGAAAGGCAAAAGAAAACACAATTTAAAGCTAATTAAACGATATTTCAATGTTCACCTGGTAGATGCCTCTGAAGCATAGTTGGAAGGTAGTCTAGCAACGTTGGGGATCTCGCCACGTATGTCATGACGTAGCAGGAACCATTAATTAGCCGCACTAAACATCGGAGCAGCTCCGCTTTTTGGAAGTTCGCTCAACTGTTTAAAACAGTCATGAAACGATTTTTTGAACTTTTTCCTGTGTTAGCTTTCCACCCCAACTCACAAATTGCGCATTGTGTAGCACAAATGCAAAATGAGGGAAAGTAGGGACTCCCCTCTTACTTGGACCCTTGTTTGTGTACCCGGACACTGCCATTCTCCCCCTTGAAGATTAGCCCGCCGCCCAAAACTCTGCCGAAGGTTGCTTTCCCCACCCCGTTCACCCATTAGCTGACAGTGCTGTAGAAGCTATGTGCTCGTTGGGCCAGCCACGCTTCTGCCACGTGATCACGCTCCCTCGCGCATACTCACGCGCAGACAAAGAGTTCAAGTGATGAGCGAGAGGCGGCTGATTGTTCCGGCAAGCGCATACCCAGGCAGCACAAGACGTCGAGATGACGTCGAAATAAGGTCCTAGACGTTGAGCGACGTCGAAGTCCTTAACAAACTTTTTATCGACGTCATTGGTACGTTCACATGAGAGGTTTCAACAACGTCAAACACGCGACGTAGTGACAACGTCATAAGGGTCAACTCGACGTCTTCAACAGAAATCGACGTCTGTTCGACGTCTTGTATGAGAAGTTCTTTGAACGTCGAGCACGAGACGTCATATCAATGTCCTGAGCAACACCTTGACGTCTTCGACATTAATCGACGTCAGTTCTACGTTTTCTCCGAGAGGTTATTTGAACGTCCAGCACGAGACGTCCCAACAATGTCTGAGCATCACCTTGGCATCATTGGCATTAATAGACGTCAGTTCTACGTTTTCTCCGGGAAGTTCTTTGAAAGTGAAGCACTAGACGAACCAACAATGTCCTGAGCAACACCCTGACGTCATCGACATTATTCGACGCCAGTTCTACGTTTTTTGGGGCGGTTCTTTGAACGTTGTGCGCGAGTCGTTCCAACAATGTCTGAGCGAACACCTTGATCACCCTGAACAGGCGCCTTATTGAGCCCAAGGTGCTGTCATATCACTTTTAAAATTTCTCGTCAATATCAGTATTTTTGATACTGTGCATGCAATCCACCTTGTAGCCTTGCTGAGCTGCAGAAATCTCTTACAATACTATCATTCTCGTGATTGTTGTTTTAGCAGGAATTGCTTAAAAAGCCGAGAATTCACAACAACAAAAACCAGGATTTAGCTCGGAGTCAGCGGGGCTGTTTATAGCATTTTTGTCGTTTCTTACCTAATATCAGCGTCTTTGAAGCTGGAAGAGAATGATAATAATGTAAGATATTTCTGCAGCTGAGCCAGGTTGAAGGGTGGACAGCATGCACAGTATCGAAAACGATGTCATTGACGAGAAATCTTAAAAGTGATATGATAGGTCCTTGGGCACTATAGGACGCTTGTTTAGGATGACTCTGAATTACACCCGAAACTGTGAAACCATGGCAGTGGCCGAAATTACCGATCACTAGGGAGCCAAAGGAACACCGTTCGCATGATTCCTGGAGTGCGGGCCTGGGCGCTTGGGGAATTTAGCAAATGGTCTATTCCGTCCGAATCTACATGCTGTCGCAAACATGCCTTCGAGCGACGAAGCCAGATCCGGTTGGCTCCATTGTTTCAAGGCGACCCAGGTCGAGACCGTTATCAATTGACATCCCGTTCAGTCTCGACATATGCGGGACGGTCGGTAAATGGGACGTTATTTCAACGTTGACATAACGTTATCACAGACGTGCGCTCGACATTTTATGTCGCATTTTCCCACAATGCCACATTTTCGACGCTTAAAAACTTCGGTTTAAATTCTTATTTCTGTCTGGAAACCTAGGTATTTGTGCGTCAATTCCGTGCGAGCTTCCGAACTATATTGGCAATGCTATAGAATAGGACAGAATTCGTCGATTACGGAAACAAAAGGGAAAAATAAAGTGCCTGCTGTTTCACAAGATAATTGTGGACAAACGAATGAAGTCGTATTTGCAGAAAAAACTAACCTTCATGAATCCCGTTTTTCGGAATAGTAGAGCTCTAAATTTTCGCCAGGATTCCGCACAGAAGACGCGAAAGAGGATACACTTACAGCGACAGTGGACAACACACGCAGCTCTTTCAAAAAGCAACGGACATGTATTGATGCCCATTTCACTGGGGCGGCTGATCCTGCTCCATGAAGGTGAACAAGCAGGCAACTTTTCATTTTCATTTTCATTTTTAGGTTTTTCTTCTTCCTTTTCAGCTCTTTCCTGTTGATTTCCTTTCAAGTTAGCTGCTTTTTAATCTTCCTTTCTTAATTTTATCTCCAACGCGTTCCCTTCCAGATACATTCCACGCAGTGTTTAAAATTATATCCTAACTGTTACACATTCGCACCGTTCCTAGTTTCGTTTGACGAGTTCTTTTTTTTTTTCCAAAGCCGCAGGAACACGACGCCGTATAGCAGCGTCGGTCATAAAGCTTCGTCCCTCTGACAGAAATGAGGGAGCAGCTGCCATGATGGTATTCGTGGTAACGCAACAACGTTAAATAGACAAACCGTGTTGCGCCGTGGGCTCGAACATATATTATGTGAGCGCTATAACTGAACGAGCGAGTGCTTTAAAGACTCGATGGCGTCACACAAGTGCGAAACTTTGGTAGCTATAAAACACAAAGTCGACCCTTTTTGTTTTTTCTTAAATAAACTGGCGGTTATCACTGTCGGAGGTCAAGTAACCATGCAAGTCCTGCTTGGATTTTCAACCTTAGAGTGCCTGGCTTGTGTTGGCGTTAAACGGTGAGTCATTTTATGAAGTGCCTGCGTAAAGATCTGATCAAGTTGCATAGCCAAGTAAGTACGTAGAACGCTAGAGGTGGTGCGGAGTGTGTTAAAGGATTCTATGTCGACGGGTTTTAGGCTCAATGTTAAGGCTGAAATCTAAAGTTAGTCTGCAGTTGCTAAATGGACCAAATGAAAACATAATATTAAAAATATCGGCAGCGGAATTTCTTTTTTTTTAAGTTAGGATTTTTGTGTAGAAATGTATTTCCTTATTTGTTAATCAAAATACGGCTTACAAGTAAAGTCATCTGCAATTAAGTTACACAATTTTAAGAGAAGCGTTCTAAAGGGCAGTAACAAATAATTACCAAATTGAGCGGGCGGTATTCACACCATAACTTTGCCAGTAAACTCGCGTATACCTGCGTTTGTAAATTATGGTTATATACCTGGATACTCCTATATTTCGCGTAATTGAGGTGAAACCAAATATCCGCAATAGCTTAAAAACTCAATGAGCAATGTATATTTGTTTGTTGAGGTAAAACGCAAACATATTGGAGACCTAACACATCAGTTACCCGCCTTTCAAAAGGGCTCGCCTTAGTCGATACTCTATAAAGTTTCACTGGGCAACTAGGATGTGGGAGTCATCATTACTCTGAGTGCATATTTCTTCATACATGTGTACATAGCGTGAAGATATTTTTATTTTACAGTACATGCAACGCAATTAACCCGAAGACATTCACTGTCTAATCATTCGTTTATTAACAACATGTCAACATAATATGTGCAAAGTTAACCTAATATATAATAACACCCGACCACTGATACTATTCCTTTATTGTTCTGATAATTATGACAACTAATCCCAACACATAAGATTCGGCGACCTGTAATTGGTCCTTTTTAATGAAATAAAAATAAACATATTTTGTTACGTTTTTTTTTTAATTTCACAGTCCTTTACGTGTATGTTTGTTTTTTACACTGATGTTTTTAGCACAGGAGCTTCCCCAGAACATTGCGTGGCCGTCCTTCGAAAAAATTCCCGGAGCCTGGGGCGTGCATGCGCTGTCAGAGCACGAGTCGTAAAGTAACGAGCCCGTGCTGAAGGCCAGTCGTTCGAAGGGGACGCCGTCCTGGATTTGAGGGTCGCTGTAGCCAAAACCCCGCTGTCCTGGCGCACGCGCACAACCATCATGGCAGACGAACTTGCGCGCCGTAGGGCTAGACCTTGGAAAGTTCGTAGCCATCCCGAAGAACGCGACTTTCACCTACGGCGCGCTGAGGAAGATCATCGTAGACGGAGTACGGTTCGGACACGAGAGTGGACTTCGAGACCAGAAGCGACAATGACTCGAATATCCTCAAATTCGTGCTCAGGAGGACTGTGCGGAAAAGACAACGACGCCACAATAATAGTGAATTGCTGACCTACAGTCATTCTGACGCACGTGACGCGATATCGTACCTAATTATACTTTGTTATTTTCAGGCGTTGTCTGACTTCAACAACGGCTAATGCTTCGTCAGGAATCAACCATTATGAAATTTAGCTTGTTCGTTTTATTAAGTATAGTTTGGCGCTGTAAAAATCACTGCTAAATATGAGACAAACTGTTATTAAGAAAACCAGAATTGCAATATATTTTTCACTATTAGCTTTATCTTAACAAAAACATCTGCATTCCGCATATAAGCGATTCAATTGTTTTATGGGATTACGCTATGGAGAGTAACTGCGAGATGCATATACGCAAATATCCTTTACATGAGCCGGTGTTCGTCACGACACTGTATTTTGAATCAAACTTGTTGCAACCCAGGAGAGCACATTGAGTGTGTAGGTAAACACGCATCAGGTACTCAGCCCTCCTCTAAAGAAGATTCAAAGTATAAATTACTACAATAAAGCGATAAGAAATTCACGTTCATAGTCTCATTCGCTCTAGAGTTTTGCTAACATAAACTACTGCTGTAGGCGCCAGCACGTGCAGCACGTTTAACTATACGAACCAAGCATGATCCTTGGTCCAATCATTTATCAAAAAAAACTGTCCCTTAAACACATTTTATGAATGTCGTAAGTCTGCGATCATTTGCATCTTTGCAGAGTGAAGTCAAGCGCTTCGAAGAGAAGGCTCATTGCATTCTGAGTCATTTGCGTGAACATTAGCTGATAATGTCTATGAAACAATAGTTAAATCTAAATCCTATATAGCAATATTGAGGGCGTCCTTCAGACGACGTTTTCCCTCCAGTGTGCGAGACACACCGATTGTTTCATACTCTATTTTCCTCTTCGTCCTCGTCATTCTAAGCGGTCTTTTTTCAACACGTTATCATTCCCCCGCAAATATAGATATTCAGCTAAGTATAATAATAATTTACTTCATTCAGACAAATGTAGAGGACGAGGTAGCAAAAGGCGATATATCGCCTGGCGAGACTCGACCCCCCCCCCCCCCCCCCCCCTCTACAATCCAGCGGCAGAACATACAGTGAAAAACATATCGAGCAATCATAGCTTCGTTAAACATATCGAGCAATCATAGCTTCGTTACACATATAAACGGTGGGTGAAAACGAACGCAGTCTGGAGAACGCAAACGACAGAAAACAACAAAAAAAGCAAAACAAGGTGCATCAGAAAAAAAAAGAAGTCAATTTATGGTGTACAAAAAAGGTAGCTTTTCCAGGTGGTTTTAAACGTATATGTTTTGTTTGAGTTCGTAATTATGGACAGCATATCATGGGGGTTGTTTAATAGCTTTGCGATTTGAATGAATACTTTTTTGTTTACCGTATTTTCTGCGTATTCTTGACGGGAGGTAATGGGAATGCCGGAATTTGTATGTTGATGCACTATTGATGTAAGTTGGATGCACAAACTGAGATGAGGGTTTTGATTTGTTTTGTGGAACACGTAAATTGCCAATGTTTTATGAGTATTTGTTTTAGGGTAAGAAGAGAGTACTTGGTAAAATAGGCGGCGGAGTGTCCCTGATATGAAATATTAGCCATTGATCGCACTGCTCTTTTCTGCAAAATAAACAGCTGGGATAAGCAGGTCTTTCTTTGTTCAGGTACCCTACCCCACACCAAACTCCAATAACTTAAACGAGAGCGAACAAGAGTGAAGTACACTGCCGTTTTAACCAAACTGGAAGGATATATTTGAGCTTTTTCTAGTTCCAATTGCCCGGGAGATGTTTGGCTGGATGTGATAAATATGACAATACAAATTTAGACTTTAATAGAAGAATACTCTG
The DNA here is from genome assembly GCA_013358835.2 of Ixodes persulcatus. Classification (NCBI taxonomy): domain Eukaryota; kingdom Metazoa; phylum Arthropoda; class Arachnida; order Ixodida; family Ixodidae; genus Ixodes; species Ixodes persulcatus. The sequence continues at coordinate 113,621 of JABSTQ010005280.1, forward strand.
AGCTTGTGGGTAATATGTAACCAGTTTTGGTTCTGCCTAAATCGTATGTTTAGCTCTCGATTGGTGCTTTTATTTCTGCCTCTAAATGTAATACATTTCGTTTTATTAGTGATTTCTTCGAAATCATTACATGACAGCCACGTACGTAATTCCATCTACCAATTGTTTACTAATTTTCCAAGCTCTTCTATGTTCGCAGCAGAAAAAACAAACAAACAAAAAACACATATGTCGTCTTCGTAGAGTACAATATCAGGTGTGTGGGGTATGTTTACAATATAATTATTATACCTTAGAAATTAAATTGGCCCAAGTATTGATCCCTAGGGTGCGCGTTAATGTATATCACCGTTTTCTGATTTTTCACCACCAATAGAATTATAATGGACACGGGCTGCTAAGAAATCTTAAATGAGTTTCAGGGCTAGTCCTCTTATTAATTACGCAACTTCTTCCGAACTATTTCATGCTTGATAGGATCAAATGCTTTTTTTTATCTAAAAAATCTATAATTGGTAAAGCTTGGTCTCAGTATTAGTTAAATTATTTTACTTAATATTGTCACGGAGGACAAGTGATGAGGCGGCGAATAACTGACGAAACTAAACGTTTAATGGGGCGAACTTGTGCCCAAAAATGAAGAAGGAAACAGAAGATAACAATAGAGCGTCGCGTGCGTCGAAGTCGGCGTAAGCGCAGAGTCGAACGCTGGGGCGAGACTGAGTCCGGTTGGTTACGCGGAGCCCCTTTTGTGCACGCGTGGGCTTCTGGAACATTCGGCCTGGAACATTCGGCGCGCAGAACATTCTAACCTAGAACGAGCAACACGGTTCTCGAAATTACCAGAAATCTAAATTGGAAGAATAAATAAAAGATGCGGCGCTGCCAGGGTTCGAACCCTGGGCTTTCTGCGTGGAAGGCACGCGCGATAACCCTTAGGCCACGAGCGCGCTGCCTACTTAGTTAGCTGCGCTCGCGGCATTATTCCCCCCTTGAAAAAAAAGTGCATCGTCCCGATGCACCACAAAGGTAAAACACAAATACACAACAAAAAGATAGCAGAGTCGCGAGCCACACTTCACAGTTCCCAGTTCACTCTTTGACGGGAGTCCAAAGTTCTATCGTTCGTAATACGGCTTGAGCCGGACGACGTGCACCACCTCGGGTCGTGGCTGGCGTCTTGCAGATGGGCGCGTTCCGTCGGGTAGAACTTCGTAGTTCAGATCGCCGAGGCGTCGGATGATTTTGTACGGTCCGAAATAGCGCTTGAGAAGCTTCTCGCTGAGACCGCGGCGCCGAATCGGTGTCCACACCCATACCCGGTCCCCGGGTTGGAAATGGACGTCCCTGCGACGAAGGTTATACCGGCGTGCGTCGACTCGCTGTTGGTTTTGAATCTTGATTCTTGCCAGTTGACGAGCTTCCTCCGCGCGTTGAGAGATCAGTTGAGCGTCGTCGTTGCCATCGTCGGTTGGCACGTGAGGCAGCATGGCGTCCAGCATTGTCGTAACCGTCCGGCCATACACCAGTTGGAACGGCGTCATTCCTGTGGTTTCTTGTACCGCTGTGTTGTACGCAAATGTAACGTACGGCAACACCTCGTCCCACGTCTTATGCTCCACGTCGACGTACATGGAGATCATGTCGGCGATGGTCTTATTGAGCCGCTCTGTTAGCCCGTTGGTCTGCGGGTGATAAGCGGTGGTTCGTCGATGGCTGGTGTGACTGAGCCGAAGTACCTCTTGAGTCAGCTGTGCCAGGAAAGATGACCCTCGATCTGTGATCAGCACTTCAGGTGCGCCGTGTCGAAGGAGAATGGACTCGACGAAAAACTTGGCGACTTCCACCGCTGTTCCTGATGGAAGAGCTTTCGTCTCGGCGTATCGTGTAAGATAATCGGTCGCGACGATAATCCACCGGTTCCCTTGCGTCGATGTTGGGAAGGGCCCGAGCAAATCCATTCCGACCTGCTGGAAGGGCGTAGTCGGGGCAGATATCGGCTGCAAGAGTCGTGCTGGCTTTGTCGGGGGCTTCTTACGTCGTTGGCACTCATGGCACGATCGTGTGTACAGATGGACGGTTTTCGGGAGTCTTGGCCAGTAGTACTTGTCACGAATCCGGGCGAGCGTCCTGCTGTAGCCAAGGTGTCCAGCCATCGGGTCGTCGTGGCATGCTTGAAAGATTTCTTCTCGCAGGCTGGAAGGCACAACCAGCAGCCAGGCAGGGTTGCTGGTTCCGAAGTTCTTCTTGAAGAGCACACTTCCCCGCAGAACGAAGCTTGACAAGTCTCGGGCCAGGACTTGCGGAACGGAACTTCCTTGACCTTCGAGGTGGTCAATCACGGCGCGAAGCTCCGGGTCGTCTCGTTGAAGTGCTCCCATGTCGGTATCTGTAACTGCTCCGAGAAAACGAGCGTCATCGTCGTCGTCGGTGCTGTCAGGTGGAGATTCGACTGGGGCCCTAGACAAGCAGTCGGCGTCATTATGCTTGCGGCCAGACTTGTGCACAATGGTTACGTCGAATTCTTGCAGTCGCAGACTCCAGCGAGCAAGGCGTCCTGGCGGGTCCTTGAGGTTTGCGACTGCAAGAATTCCACCAAAATGTCCACCAAAATGTCACGGAGGACAAGTGATGAGGCGGCGAATAACTGACGAAACTAAACGTTTAATGGGGCGAACTTGTGCCCAAAAATGAAGAAGGAAACAGAAGATAACAATAGGGCGTCGCGTGCGTCGAAGTCGGCGTAAGCGCAGAGTCGAACGCTGGGGCGAGACTGAGTCCGGTTGGTTACGCGGAGCCCCTTTTGTGCACGCGTGGGCTTCTGGAACATTCGGCCTGGAACATTCGGCGCGCAGAACATTCTAACCTAGAACGAGCAACACGGTTCTCGAAATTACCAGAAATCTAAATTGGAAGAATACATAAAAGATGCGGCGCTGCCAGGGCTCGAACCCTGGGCTTTCTGCGTGGAAGGCACGCGCGATAACCGTTAGGCCACGAGCGCGCTGCCTACTTAGTTAGCTGCGCTCGCGGCAATATTCAGTAAACCTCGCTCGGTCATTTTTCTTTTTTGGCAACAATACCATTGTTAAGCAATTATATCATGTTTGATAAAGTGCTTTGAAAACCTAGATTTTGTTATCATTTCTATCACTTTTGAGAATATTGGCAGTACGGATACGGGTATGTAGTCATTTAAATTATTACTTAGTCTACCTTTATGTGTCACTGATACTCGGGCGATCTTTAGTGGAGCAGGAAATATGCCTGCTTAATAATTTATCACAGATTGCTGAGAAAGGGAGACTTGTCGTGGCGACAGTTTTGATGGCTTTGGTTTTTAATTTATCATCGCCGCATGCACTGCTGTGTTAAAAATTGAGTAAAAATTTCGGTCTGCGCAAATGGTTTTAAAATATAAACCCTGAAACGTTCGTCTGGATTCAGAATTCAAAGCTTTTTCTATGTACTGAAAAAAAAAAAAGATAAGAGCGTCCGAATGCAAAAAAAAGGTCATTAAACACATTTGCACGTTTTGTACCTCAATAAGCAGTATCAGCTATTCTAAGGACATTGGGAATGGTACTGCATGATTTAGACGAAAGGTATTTTACTGTCTTCCATGCTTTCATTGAATTATGTCGAATTGTAGTAAATTAATTTTCGGAATGGTCTTTTTACACGTTTTTGCATCCGTGTTTTGCTTCTTTCTGATCTGTTTGTATTAGGCAAGTATATAGAGGACTTTTGCTTTTACAAACGTGTCATTCAATTGATTTTCTTAATTTATTCGAGAAAATAAAGTAGGGGTGCAGGCGATCTGGTGAATGTTAACCTTGTTGAATAAACCTGTGACTGGGGCAGAAGTGAACATATAAGTCGAAGGAACAGAAAAGGACAGGACGACGTCTCAAACTCAGCTACCGGGTTTAGTTAGTCCGCCTCCTTATATACCCCACAATCAGCCGCCACCAATGCAAAGGGCCAATCTCTAACGAGTTCAATTGCCAAACCCTCCAATCAGCCTCTACCAACACAAAGCGACAACCTCTAAACAGTCCAAACGCCAAACCCTCCAATACACACGTACTATGGACGGCCTTCATGCCGATTCACAAAGCTAACTCTACAGTCTGCCCCAAAATTTAACAAAAGGATCAGTACCTATTCCATTCTAACAAAGTTTCACAAAAAAAATTGCTTTCTCCACAAAAAAAAAAAATATGCCAGCGATGAAGGGATGACACACACTGAACCTAAGACGGGGGCAAAGGTGTGCAGAACACACATCCCAATAAAAATAAAAAAAAAAAACTTTATATTTTAAAGAGAGTTTTGGATTTTTTACCGAACTGTAACAAAGCCTGACTTATGCAATAACCTAGAGATTTTTTCCGCACCGTCTCCCTTACTATTCTTTTTGCATCATTCCTCTCCTTGTGAATGATTTCTGTCTCCGACCAAATCGCAGTGCAGTTGTTACATTCGTGGACATGTTTTGCGATTTCTGAGTTCGGTGCATTGTTCTGCACGTTTCTTTTGTGTTCACTTAGTCTGTCGTTGATGCATCGTGATGTCTGTCCTACATACTAGATTGGACCCGAGCATTGCGTGGGCACTCGATTTAGGCTCGTGATAATTGATAGCTCGAGAAGCATTCGAGTAGTGGCCCGTGTCCAATCGCTGCAACGACGACAATAGCCGAGCCATAACAATGTCTGGAACTCAGCGCGTGTCCTGTGCTTTGCCAACCCCAGCGCGTGGCTATGATCAACATTGGCGGCATATAATCGGCTCCAGATCACGTGGCCGCTTGTTCTGGCTGCGAGTTGAGGGCGTGAACGCTGCTCGTTGTTTTTTAATTTTTTTCTGGGACTTCTAATGCGTCGGGTGAAAAACTAAGGCGTGTTTCATAGGTCATTAACGTCAGGGATCCGTTCTAAGCGGTATTTGCGCAAAGTAAAAAAATTGTTGCATAGCCCCTTTAAAACCGCATTCCAGTGGTATCTCATACACAACACCATTCTCGCAATTTACCGATTTTTCTCGATGGTTCTTTTTGCAGTTATTCGCACCCGTTTGAAATGGCGTAAATCTACTGAGTTTATATCCCTACTAAACCGTGTCTACTCCAACCTTTTTCGCACGTGCCTTCAAGTTGTAAGAAATTTAATTAAAATATGGGATCACAGCAACTCTAGCCATTTCAGCTTGTTCCTTTTGTCTCCTTCCTTTGATGACCATTTCTAACTGCCGTTTGATAAAACTATGTTTATACCCTACACTGATCAAGCTTTTGCGCTGTCTTCCAAACGAATCCATGATGAAATGAACACACTGCACTGCGATTTGGCCGGAGACAGAAACCATTCACAAGGAGAGGAATGATGCAAAAAGACTAGTAAGGGAGGCGATGCGGATACAATCTCTAGGTAATTGCACAAGTCAGGCTTCGTTACAGTTCCGTAAAAATTTCAAAGTTTTTTTTTTGTTTTTTTTAATATAATGTAGTTTTTTTTGTTTTTGTTTTTATTGGGATGTGTATACTGTACACATTTGCCCCGTTTTAGGTTCAGTGTGTGTCATCCCTTCATCGCTGGCATAAAGTTCTTTTTTTCTCGGTGGAGAAAGCATTGTTTGTTTTTTTGTTTCTTTTGTGAACCTTTGTTAGAATGGAATAGGTACTGATCCTTTTGTTAAATTTTGGGGGAGAGTTATTTTTGTGAATCAGCATGAAGGCCGTCCAAAGTACTACTTTGTGTATTGGAGGGTTTGGCGTTTGGACTGTTTAGAGGTTGTCGCTTTGTGTTGGTTGTGGCTGATTGTGGGCTAAGAAGGCGGACTAAATAAACCTGGTAGTTGAGTTTGAGACGTCATCCTGTACTTTTCTGTTCCTTCGACTTATATGTTCACTTCTGCCCCAGCCTCAGGTTTATTCAACATGATTTCATTTATTCGTTTGACAAGAGCCTCAGCAATCCAGGGTTTTCGCGACTTATGCCTTTTGTATTTTTCTAAATGGGGATGCTTCTTCATCGGCTTCTTTTACTCTCTCTAGAAACGTATCGTAAAATTCACCGGTGTTTAGCTTGTGGGTCGCTCTACTAAACAGCTGCCCAATCGGTCCCTGCCTGGTCCGCCCTCCCAAGAAGTCACACGAGCAAGGGTAGATTCAAAACGTTTTACTGTTTCGGCGCCTTGGTTGTGGACCTGGCTGTCGCAGTCGTTGTTCGGTTGTGTCGCCCGTCCCTTTCTCGGAACTCCTCGTGCCCTCACTCGCGCGCCGGGCCGCCGGTCACCGCTCCTGCCCCCTTGCGCGCCGTCGTCCTCCTCGGCTTCCCACACTCCCCCCCCCCCCCCCCTCAAGGCCCGGTCTTCGGGGGGGCCCCGGGTGTTCACTGGTCTTGGCCGAGGAGTTGTTCCGCCTCGGCCATGATGGCGTCGTCGGAAGTCGAGGGGGACGGAGGGGGCTGGTGGACGACACTGGCCCGATGGCTTGGGCCGGAAGAGGTGGTGGCGGCCGATGTTGTGGGGGCCGTCGTGGTGGCGGGTTCAATGGCGGCGACTGCTGCAGCCGGTGCGGCGGCACGGTTTTCGGGAGGCCGGGCTGGCTGAACGGAGGCCAAGGCAGCGGGAGCCAGGAGGTCTGGGCGGCTTGCCCTCAGCGTCTGGACCGCTGCCGCCACATTGTCCGGGAAGGGCTGTGTCTCCAGCAGGTCAGTATGGAGTCGACCTGCTTCGTGGGTCTCCAGATGTATTATTGGGACCCCGCACAGCCAGCAGGTGTCAGGCGCTCCCAAGACCCGTGGCGCCGCCGGCTGCGTATAGCCACGGAACGGGAGTGTGACTTGGTGGTCGGGCTGGCCAGGCGTTGGTCAGGGTTGGTGCTTCCAATGCCGTCGGGAGACGAAATGGACCGCCCCACCTTCCTGCCACGCCATCCACGCGGCCACGGTGTGGCAGGGGGGCCGACTCCAGGCAGGTCCCCCCGTCGTAGACGGACCCGCTCCGTGGTGCGGGGGTGCCGTCGCGGATGGCCCTGCCTGGTGCCGCGATGTTGCTGCGGACAGCCCTGCCCCGTGCCGCGCAGGCCTGCCTGCTGCCGGGCTCGCGGTACCTGCGGAGCCCAGGCGGCGTTGGCCCGCTCCGCCGTTCGGCCATCCTCGGTGTTGACGCCTCCCTTGGCGGCCGCCCCGAGGGTTTGGTCGACCGGACCACTGGGGTCCAGCCACCCCGGGGCCTGGCCCGTCCGGTGGGCCCCCTGGGGCGGTTTTTCCAAGGAGGCATCTTGTGTAGAAAGAACACTTTCAGAACACCGGAAACTCATCACTTCCTGTGGCCGAATGTGGCGGCGGCGGTAGTTTTCATTAACTATGTTCCCTATCGCGACGGTAATACCCCTTCAAGTCCGCGATGTGAACTGGACCCGACTCCTCATTTGTATCACACCGAGTGAGTTTATAAGTAAGCCGTGACATTCGCGTCTTTACCTCATAGGGCCCTTCCCATCTATAAGCAAGCGATGCGGCGAAACCGCTAGCTGCGTTACTCAGAGGGTGGGTTCTTCTCAGGACCAAGTCACCAACTTTGAATTCCAAGTGCCTATGACTCCTGTCATACTGCGCCGCTTGCTCGATCCTTGCGGCATCAAGATTCTCTCTAGCATCGTGCAGCGCCCCAGACAAGCGGTTCGTTAGCTGTTCCGTGTACCTAGAGAGCGGGCGTCCTGGTGTTCCTTGGTTGTTCCGTAACTCGTTCTCCAGCGGAGACGGTATCTCTTTACCCAGGTTCAGAAACGCTGGTGTGAAACCAGTCGATCTGTTCACGGTATTCCGGATGGCAAAACCCATCTCAGCGATGTGCTCATCCCAGTCTCGGTGTCTCTTCGTTAGCGCGATCAGCATGCTTTTGACATTCCGATTTACTCGCTCAGTGATATTGGCTTGGGGATGGTACGGTGTTGTCCTCTTGTGCTTTATGTTCAGCGCCAAGCAGGAGTCCACGAACACTTCACTAGTAAAATAACTAGCGTTATCACTAATGAGACACCTGGGTGTGCCGAAGCGTAGGAAAGTATCCAGTAACTTTTCCCAGATCCGCTCTGAAACCAGTTTCCTCAGTGGGTACAGCTCTGCCCACTTTGAGAAATGATCAGTAATAACCAAGAGGTACTGGTTTCCCCGTGGACTTCTCGGCAGTGGGCCGATGATGTTGCAAGCGACGATCTCCCACGGGTAGTGACTCTCCACCGACTGCATCAAGCCCGGAGGCTTGCCCACTCTGGGCTTCGCTTTCTGGCAGGCTGGACAGCTGCGGGCGTATCGGAGTGCGTCTTGCCTCATCCCCGGCCAGGTCGCGGCGCGGCATAACTTATGAAACGTCTTGCTGCCACTGCCATGACCTGACAGAGCCAAGTCGTGGAAGTAACCGATAAACCTCTTTCGTAGCTTCCTGGGAATCACCACCCTGAAGGGAGACTCATTACCCTCCACTTCATCGATCGTTGGGATGTAGCGAAGCAATAAGCCGTGTTCGCCCAGCAGATATGAATAAAATTGATCATTAACTCGACCGCCAGCCTTCCCGGTGTCAACCGCGATTTCCGCCAGTTTACCCAACACCCGCTGACAAAAACCATCTGCTTTCTGCGCCTCGACAAGCTCTTTCTTGCTGATCACTTCACCCCAAGCGACGATCCTTTGCTCGTTCGTGCCGCGCGCTAAGGCTGCTACGATTGCCGGTGTCTTCACCTCCTCCCAACCGTCCGTGAGGGACCTCACCCCTGCATTCAGAGACATTCTCCTGTTCTTCCCACGCTTCTCGTTACACTGTGTTTGCGTCACCTCCTCCCAACTACTATCCTGGGGCGCCCGAGAGAGCGCGTCCGCGACCTTGTTGGTCGATCCCTTTGAGTACTCAACCGTGTACGAGTAGCGCTGCAAGGTTAGTACCCAGCGGGCCAGCCTTCCCGCGGGCTCTTTTAGCCTCTGAATCCAGGTAATTTCTGCGTGATCAGTCTCAATAATGAAAGTCGTATCGTCTAAATAGAGGTCGAACTTCTTCAGAGCAAACATGACGGCCAACCCCTCCTTTCCGTCACGCTGTAGTTGCGTTCCGACGGTGTGAGCGTTCGACTAGCGAATGCCACAGGGCGTAACTGTCCATCATGCTGCTGTAGCAATACTGCTCCGACACCGTAGTCGCTCGCATCTGTCTGCACAACAAAATGCCGATTAAGATCTCGTAACCAAAGGCTAGCGGTGCTTGCTATTGCCTTCGCGAGAGAAGAGAAGGCAGCACCCTGCTCTGGGCCCCAGACCCACCTCGAGCCTTTCCGGAGCAGCAGATTCAATGGCCGCGCCAGCTCCGCGCACATCGGGATGAACTCCCGGTAAAAGCCAACCATCCCCAGAAACCTTTGAAGGCTCTTTACATCGTGCGGTGGTGAATAATCGAGAATGGCCCTCAATTTCTTATCGTTCGGCTTCAAGGTACCGTTGTCTACGACAAATCCTAAAAGATTTACCTTTGAGGCGGCCAGTTGCACCTTTTTTGGATTAATTGTTAGACCGGCCTCACTCATTCGACTTAAGACGATCTCGTGATGAGTTAGGTGCTCTTTGAACGACTTGGAGAATACCACAACGTCATCCATGTAGGCCATGGCGAAGTTAAATTTCGCATCGCCCAGCACGATGTCCATGAGCCGCTGAAAACTCGACAGCGAGTTCGACAACCCAAACGGAAGACTAGTAAACTCAAATAAACCCCTGTAACAGGTGAACGCCGTCTTTTGGACATCGTGTGGCGCCACCTGGATCTGGAGAAAACCCCTGCTAAAATCCAGCGTGGGGAAAAACCTCGCGCCTCCAGGCGAATACATTATAGACTCAATAGAGGGAAAAGGATACGAGTCCCTTCTAGTGACTTCATTAAGTCTTCGGTAATCAACGTAAAGGCGGGCGGTGCCGTCTTTTTTTGGCGCCAAAACTACTGGAAACGCCCAGGGACTCTGCGATGGCCGCACCGCCCCCATGTCCAGCATCTCCTCGAGAGCCGCGTCTAGGAGGGCCCGTTTATGTACGCTTAGTGGTCTAGGATTACACCCCCACGGCCTGGCCTCTCCTCTATCTATCCTATGTTGTAAAAAAGTCGTAAGCCCCGGTTTCTCGGTAAACATAGCTGCGTGTTGGGACAAGGCGTTCGCTAGCATCCGCCGTTGGTCGGCGGGCCCATCGAAAGACGCAATTATCATTTCGACGTTCCCGGGCACGACTCGCGCAGCTAATACCTGCTCCTGATGTGACGCAGCGAGCGAACGTTCCATTCCCTGCACCAGAGGTGATGGGGTAAAAAAGGAAATAAGAGGGGAAAACGCACTATAACGATACCCGTTGTTCCTCAAGTCCAGGATTATGCCCTCACGACAGACGAAGTCCTGCCCCAAAATAACAGGAATTGAAATACCAGTCAAGTAAACGAAACGTTGCCTCCTTTGTCTGCCGTCAAGGCCAAGGTGAAGGCGCATCGCCCCTTGCGCTTCGGCCAATCCTGTCGCTAAACGCAGCACAAGTTCCAGCGCGCAAAGGTTCCTGTTACGGCAATCTTTGTGCACATTATCGCCAATTAGAGAAAGAGTAGAACCGGTATCAATTAGTGCCGAATATTCTCTACCACCGATCTCTACTCGCACGTACGCCGACGGGGCCATCGCCACGCGGTCGCCGGCCACAATTTCCGCCCTGTCGGCACACTGATACTGGGCCTCGGCAGCGGCCGGCAACCTCGGCTCAGAGGACCTGATTAGTGGCGGCGGCCTCTGGCGTTTCCCTGGGAACCCTGAGAACCAGACGCTACCCACGTGCAATGCCGCCTGATGTGCCCAAGACGGTGACAGTTGTAACACCTGACTTGTGGCCGGTCGTTACGCGCAACCTGTCCATCGTTACCCTCACGCGACACTTCATCTGAGGCAAACCGCGGTGAGTCATGATTCCCGCGACTGTCGTGACCAGTCGCGCCTCCGCAGTGGTTAACCGCTGCGCCACCCCTACGGGTCTGCACTCGGGCCGAGTTTGCGTTGACTGCCCTGCACCTTTGCTCGTAAGCGAAGGGGTCCAAAGCCCGGGGCGTTATGGCTACCCCGTGACCGCGCTCCGCAACGGCCGTATACGCCGTGCGCGACTCGATGTGAGTGTCTGCGGCGCGTCCTGCCCATGTGCATCTTGGCTCTAGGGACTCCTCGGCCCTCGAAGGGGGGCGGTACTGCAGCTCAGTGAGCAAGCCCGCTTGGACCGTTCGCGCCTCTCTGGCAAGTGCCTCCAGATCCGCGAAATCCCGTCCGCGCACATAGGTTTTGAATCTAGGGTGACATTGCCGTATCGCTCTAGCTACCTTGTCTGCGTCAGACGCGGATGGTTCGGCCCTCGAGTAGAGCTCCTGAAGCGCGCGAACGTACTCCACGAGGCTAACGTCGGGGTGCTGAGTGCGATTAGCTACACTGCAAAAATACGACGTGAAAAATACGTGCATTTGCGCCATCAAACGATACGTTGCAGCCTCGTTTTTTGAGAAGATGAGTTTTCATCGTCATCCCGCGCGCGCGCCATCTCGCGAGTTGCCGCGCAGAGCCTGCGCCGAAGCAGCGCATGCGCAGTGAAACGCGAGCCCGCCGCGGGCCTCGCCGCCTCGCCGCGCGACCGACGGATTGACGCAACCAACGAAGCGACGCAGCGCCTGTCTGGTGCCTTGTTGACAGTTCTTCGCGCTCCTCTTTGCTCGTGGGCTCCACACGAACTTTATTACCTGCAGCGTTGAGTGGTTTGGCATACACAGATTAAAGTAAACATCCAAGGACAGAAAGCACACATGAAGTTTTGAAGTCGCAGGTTATTTGAAAGCTTCTAGGACTAGGTGTGCTCTGTTACCGGCGTCATTTCGACTGCGTGTACTCCAACGTAACGTCAGTCGGTGTTCACACTCGGCTAGCTTCGCTATCTGTTATCTCATGTGCGAAATGAGGTTCACGTAGAAACCAGGCCGCCGCGTCTCTTTTGGATATGAAGCCTCCAACCCCCTGGATTCCGGCGTGCTTGGCCGCCGCAACCGTTTGACGCATTGGATGCGCCGACTCGTTCGAAGAGGCGTTGTTTCAAGCTCACGAGTCGCGGAAGTGTTATCGGAGCTTCTTTTTACGAAAGCCGCGTTCGACGCTCGGCTCTGCGCTCATACTTTTTTCCTCCCGGGACCCGGGTCGACCATGAGTGCCGACCACTGATCTGTGGTGCCGACAGGCGCCGAACGAAGTTGAGAAGCGCTAGCGAGTGCGTCAGACTTTCGTGACGCCGACCAACTGCCCTGCTATCGGTTTTGCAAAGGAATGGTGTCCAGAAAGGAAGTGTATATTCTGCCGGCAGCCGGCAGAATATCCCGGGAAAAAAAGTGCCGGCAGTTGTGCCCCATTGGGTCTCGTATAAAACGAATTGTGAACACGGCTATCTGAAGGTGCGGAGTAGCTCAGTGGTAAGGTGCTTGCCTCATACGCAGCAGGACCCTGGTTCGAACTTCGATCCATTGATTCCTCTTTTTTTTTCCTTTTTTTTTGTTAAAAATTTGTTTTGTTTTGTAGAGGCATTTGGCGATATTTACGACATATCTTTTTTTTTTTTATTAACACTGAAAAAAAAAAATAGTAAAGAAATAAAACGAATGTTGTCGACGAAACTTCGGTATGGACTCCGGCGGCCCAGCGGGGCTTGGGCCGCCGGCCGGCCGCCGCGAAGCGGCGTGTACTGGTAGGCCATTTGGGTCAACATTTTTCTAATGAGCAGCCGCAGACTGTCGCCGCGAAGCTGCGTGAACGCAGGCGGGGGGATGTGTTAACGAGCTCCCCAGTGATACACGCGCCGTCCGAAACTGCCGGCATTTTTTTCCTCGGGCTATTTTGCCGGCTGCCGGCAAAATAGTCTCGTCCGTGAAGAAAACGGCTCGCGTTTTTCTATCTTCCCGTCGGCCATGTTTCACCTCAGTCAACGTATAGTGAATCTCGGCTGTACGTCGGTTGACTCCCGATTACTGTGCTAAGATTGTAGATTGTCCCACTGGAGCCTCTTTGGTGTGATCTTATTCTGATGATCGCTACATCTTGCTTTTTTTATCTAGGATGCACACTTCTAGACGACCTTCTACACGTTGCACTCCTTGTCGACATGTCGCTGGTGCTTGAGACAAATTGGAAGTCACTGCTTGCTCACTCCTCGGTGCACATATTTCAAGTTCAACATCAGGTGTCCGAAGGAGGCACCGTGCACCCTGGAGTTTGTTCAGAGGTACCTCAACATACTATATTAGAGTGTCGTATTGTGTGTTGTAGTTTCATTCAAAACCAAATTCCATTTTGTTTGTAATATGCCTTTTAACTGTTCACTAAAATTAAGGTTGCAGTGAAACATTGGCCACGAGAGGTGACTCGGCCAACGTGGCCGAAACATTCGTCGCATAATTTTCTCCATGGGTCGTTTTGGATGTTGACACAGTTTCTCATGAATAGTAAGTGTTATGCACATGCGTTTCTTCTACTTTTTTTACAGGTACTTCTGTTAGATAAACCCCAGCAAAGGCAGCAAGAGAGTCTTCTGGGGTCACACCAAGGTTAACGGCATTCCTTCTCGAGTCCCGAGTCTTCGCAACAAACTTCACTGAACCTTATGGTACATTTACTTTCCTTAACTTTTCCCTCTGAAATGCGCGTGTGTGTGTGTTTTGTTTGTTTGTAAAAAGGGTAGTACATCCATTAAACACCCGAACATTCTTAAATGGTCCCTGTACCAGACAATGGGGTGTCTTAGGCCTGCTTCAAACAGGGCAATTTCGCCCAGCAACTTGACGTCGCAACAGTGGCTGCCCGCATTCACACGCAGCAACCAGCTGCTGCTATTTGCGATCATCATCGTTAAATTTTATTTTTCTTCTGCTATTTAGACACACAATTATGCATTATAAACGTGGTTTTATACATTCAATTGTCATTGAGAACACTACTGCTTCTTTCTGAAACGGTTGATTTCCAAAAATGATCAATTTCAAACCAGAACCAAGCCTTTAGTTGTCAGCATCAACGGCACAGAGTATCAAGTGAAAATTATCAAGTCAAAATATCACGTCGCTGTTTGGCTGCAGCCGCTTCAAACGTCTTCGAATTGCTCCGAGTTGCTCGCTTGTTTTGAGCCGGACCCGATTTCAGCAATTCGTGTCAAGCTAAGGAAAGCTTGGGAACAACCCGCCTGCAGCCTCAAAATTGCTGAGAAAGTTGCCTTGTCTGAAGCAGGCCTTAGGGAAGTGAATTCAAGGACCGTGGATCTCTGGGTTAAAGCCCACCTGGAAACATTTCTTTTTTCTTTTTTTGTGCCATATTTATTACATAGATATATACTTTTTTTTTAATTTTAACGTCTAGACACGTAATTTACGCACTAATTCACATTTAGAAGCGCGTTTATTCACCCTCTGTGGCTTCCTAGTGCAACAGCTTCTCGGTGAGCTATTGTAAGCTCTGCAAAGGGAGGGGCATCTTCACGCCCTTTGCAAGTTGTAAACCTGTGGTTTACACAGCTCTAGCGGGTCGCACCTCGCTCGCTGACTCCATCACGAAGCATGTGTGCTGCATGAGTCATCCCACACTGTAAGGCCATATACAGTCGGGTCGCTGCACCTGGGACCATTCGTCACTGCACTCGGCTACGGTTTGGTGGCATGGTCGGGGCATGAAGCAGGGGTACAACTTGGAAAGGCTGATCTTCGTTACATTTGAAACACATTTTTTGTAACTTTTGTGTTGAGTTATCAGCATTTTAAGGATGAGGAAGCAAGCAGCAGCGACAGCAAGAAAAAATAATTTAAAACCGCTCTCATCGAGAACCTATTCCGAGTGCTAGGAGGCCACAGATTATAGTTAAAATGCTTCTAAAGGTGAATTAGCGTATACATTATGTGCTTGTGCCTCAAAAATAGAAAAACAAGTTAAATATAATAAATAAGGGCCAAAACATACATCAGGAGGGCTTAAACTAGAACAAAACAGTCTGTAAGTTCGAAATTTGACACCTCGAACCACTCAACCAGGAACGCGAGTTTGTTCTCGGCCACCAAGAGCAAGTATTTTCAAGGTGAGCAATTTTCCATCTATATGAGTTCTATGTTCCATTCCTCTTGGATGCCATTTCCTATCTGCAGTGGTCTTGCATTAGTCTTGTTGTCTCTCTTCTGCAAAAAACACCCTAGTTCGACTAAGACCGGGTTCTTTCTGATACATGCATGTCTCGGTGGCAAGCACCAGCCAATCAAGGCCAGAAGTTTGCTCTTTGCCACTCATGGCAAGTGTTTTCAAGGTGAGTGATTGATGCCTATCTGGGTTGTGTGTTTTACTCCTCACAGACATTCTATTTGCTGTCTTTATAGTGGTCTTGTGTCAGGCTTTTACGTGTCTGTCTGGCCAAAGCATCTGCAGGGTGTCTAGCGACCGGGAAAATCGGGAATTGTCAGGGAAATTTGAATTTTCGGGAAAAATCAGGAAATTGTCAGGGATATTGTCAAAAGGTGAGCCCAGTCAGGGAAAATGAACCGGAAACGCCATTGACTGCCCTGAGCAAAGGCTTGAGGACTTGGGGGCAGAAAAGTAGGCAAGAAATTCTGCTTAGAGCGGAGCTCGAGCTCTGCTCACTGCCCACCCGATGTAGAGTGTGCTACCCGATGCAAAGGGAACAGCCGACAAATCCAGTCCAAACATTACATTACATTGGAATGGATTGGATTTGGGGTACGACACTAGGCTAGATCCAGTTAAAGCTACTAGATTTAGTAACAATGGGAATGCCGCAGACCCCGATCCAATCCAAGCCTTAAGCCGAAGTGTCCGGAAGTGTGCAACTGGCGGCCATGCTGTCGTTCGGTCATTGACGTGTGTGGTTGAGCGTCATGTTTTCATCATGTTTCCTGGAGTGGCCTCTTCACTGACAATGTTGGCGGCAAGAAAGTACTCGTTTAATCCGGACTGAACGAACCCGAATATTTTGGAATGTGCAAGTTGCATTAAGCCCGTACTAAATAATCCTCTCCATGCTCAATGCCTTCTGATGTAATGGTCTTATATATTTAACCGCCTCTGCATTGGTCAGAGAATTTCACCTGAAATTGTCAGGGAAAACCTGGAAAAGTCAGGGAATTAAAAAAAAAATAATTTGCTAGACACCCTGATTTGTATTAGACAAAAACTGGGTTCTTTTGGACATGTGCAGGTATTCTTGGTAGCAAGTGGTTGCCAATCAGGAACACGAGTTTGTTCTCGGCCACTAAAAGTAATTATTTTCAAGGTGAGCAATTGCCCGCCAATATGAGTTTTGTGTTCCATTCTTTCTGGATGCCATTTCTTATGTGTAGTGGTCTTGCATTAGTCTTGTTTTCTCTCCTGCAAAAAACCCGAGTTCGACTAAGATTGAGTTATTTTTGATACATGCAGGTCTTGGTGGCAAGCACAAGCCAATCAAGGCCAGAAGTTTGCTCTTTGCCACTCATGGCAAGTGTTTTCAAGGTGAGTGATTGATGCCTATCTGGGTTATGTGTTTTATTCCTCACAGACACTTTATTTCCTGTCTTTATAGTGGTCTTGTGTCAGGCTTTTGTGTCTCAGTCCGGCCAAAGCATCTGTGTTAGACTAAGACTAGGTTCTTTCGGGTACGTGCAGGTTTTCTTGGCAGCAAGTGGCTGCCAATCAGGAACACGAGTTTGTTCTCGGCCACCAAGAGCAAGTATTTTCAAGGCAAGCTATTGCACACCTATACGAGTTTTGTGTTCCATTCCTCCTGAATGCCGTTGTTGTGGTCTTGCATTAGTGTTTTGTTCTCTCTCTTATGCAAAAACACCCGAGTTCAACTAATACCCAATTCACACGGCAGCATAAAGATATCTTTGGCACAGGTACCTGTAGTAAAGAAAGCAGGAGATCATAATTACACGGCGCATAAAGGTCCCTTTCGCTAAGGGAGGTTTTGTGTTAAACAGAGCTCGCCAAGCTCCCTTTACAGCTACAGGGAGTAGCCTCGGACGTACAAACTCCAACATAAGAATCACAGATATAGAAATATATCTTGTTTAATGCATTATAACGAATTGAATATATATATAAGTAGTAAATTATGAAATGGTTGTGAACACATATGTGATGGAATAATACAGTAACGAGGAACGCATACTCCAACTAGCAGGTAGCAGCGGCGGCACGTGGAAAACAATCTGATGTATACTGCACTGCAAAGTTACACTTAACACATAAAGACGTAAACTATGAGATGATATGAAAAACAGTTAAGAACATGACGTACTTGTGAATGTGAATCATATCATCTCGTAGTTTAAGTCTTTATGCGTTAAGTGTAACTTCGCAGCGCAGTATACATCAGAATGACAAACCAACTAGCCCAAACCCAAGCATTGTTGGAAAACAATGTCTGCTACGAACCCGAACGCGATGAACTACTGCGAGCTCTTTTTCATGGTTGTAGACGAGTCGTCCGACTCTCCCGTCTAGACCTTTTATCATCGTCGTCGTCTATCCCTTTTGATGGCGTGACTGGCGTGACCGTGAAACTCTGACGTGGTGTGTTTCTGCCAAGCACTATTTAGCTACTTCAGTGAGAAATTTGCGGAAAAATGGAGCTGCTAAACAGAGAAAGGTTGCCCACCTCGCAATCGAAACTTGTAAACGCAGATGATTTAGGGCCAGTGTGGCCAGACGGATGGGACGTTTTAAAGCAAGACTATTTTATGTTTTAGACAAAACCCCGAGACTGATGGAAGTGGGGGGCTGGCAGGGGAAGGAAAACACAACACAAAGTCTTAATTGAGACTTTGTGTTGTCTCGGGGTTTTGTCTAAAATGTTAAACCTTCACCAGCTTGTTTGCGCCCTAACTTTTCGTCTACTAATTTAGGTGCGCCCTTAGACTTAGAGAAAAAAGAACAAAGTGTGTGCAAAAGCAAACACAAATAATATTTAGGTTTTAAATGTGATATTTCACAGACGATAATCAAAAACTGCGCATCAAACCGATTTCGAGGAACAATTGTTTATCACATGCTCCTTTCGCGGTTTATCAGGAATGCAGTTGACATCAACTCAAAGTGCTCTGTTTATTTATCGTGTGATTCAGAACGCCGTTTAATACAGGTACCTTCAGCTAAGGGACCTAAGTAAAGGTACCTTTATGCTGCCGTGTGAATTGGGTATAAGACTGTTCTTTCTGATACACGCAGGTCTTGGCATGGAAGCACCAACCAGTCAAGGGCAGAAGTTTGCTCTTGGCCACTCATGGCAAGTGTTTTTAAGGTGAGTGATTGATGCCTATCTGGGTTGTGTGTTTCATTCCTCACAGACTCTCTATTTCCTCTTTTTAGAGTGGTCTTGTATCAGGCCTTTGTGTGCTTGTTCGGCCAAAGCATATGTGTTAGACTAACCGCCGAATTCAAAAACCTCACTCAAATTGAGGGGCCCCTCCACTTCCTCGAGGAAGGCGCGAGGGCGGGCGCTGGCCAATCGCGATAACGGATCCGCCGTCGCGATTGGCCAACGCCGGCCTTCACGCCTTCCTCGAGGAAGTAGAGGGGAGCCTCAATTTGGGTGAGGTTAGTGAATTCAGCGGTTAGACCAGGTTAATCGTAGCCACCGCAAGGGTGAAATCAGACTAAGATCGGGCTTCTGATATGCGCAGGTACCTACAACAGAAAGCTGACGTTGAACAAGGGGCAGTTTGCGTTTCCTTCCAAAGCGGTGCTCTTTGAACAAGATGAGCTAGTCTCTTGGTGAACCCTGCATGCTCCTTATTTAAGAGGGAAAGTCACTAAGTCACAAACTTATATGAAATATCTGATATAAGTAGTGTCTAGTTTCCAAATACATCAATAGGTGGCAACATAATGATATAATATTCACTGTGCAGTGACTGTATAACAGATGCGCACATGCGCAGCTCAATTTACGACTGGCGACTGTGCTGAGCGTGGACAAGTTTTTTTTGTTTTGTCAATCATCCAATGCACGGTGTTTTACTGAAGGTGAGCTATGGTCCCGCTGCAAGTGGTCCGTGTTTTATTTGTCACAGACATTATTTGTCGCATCAGGTTTTGTCTTGCTCCTCTTCTGCAATATCAATTAGTTTTCAACTAAAACTGCATTTTCCCTGATAATTGCGCAGGTTTCCTCAGACGAAAGCGTAAGCTGGGGTCCGGACAAACTGTTCTTTTTTTTAACCGACCCAGGCACATTGTTTCATTGTAAGTGAGCTATGGTCTCCTACCAGCCTTACTCGTCGCAGACATTATTCGCTGTATTAGGTCTTTCTTTTCTTCTCAAATGTCAATTGGTTTTCATCTAAATCTGCATTTTTCCTGACGATTACAGGTTTTCTGCACGTAAAGCGCAAGATACAGCGTACACATGTTTTTTTTTTTTTTTTGTTAATCGCCCGAGGCCCAAGGCACGGTGTTTTACTGGAGGCGAGCTATGGTCCCTTTAAAAGTGGTCTGTGTCTTATTTGTCACGGACATGACTTGCTGTATCAGATATTTCATGCCTCTCTCCTGCAATGTCAATTGGTTTTCAACTAAAACCGTATTTTTGTGATAAGTGCAGGTCTCCTCAGAGGAAAGCACTAGGCGCCGAAATGTGCTGCCCTTCCCTTATGGTCCAGACCAGTTGCTTTCATCTAGGTGAGCTGGTCTCTCTTTGCAGACCGAGCAGGATTATTTGTATTGCATATATGCCAGGCCTACCTTGCTTTGTACCGTTTTGACAGCCTTGTGCTTAGCTTATGACTACATATATACATATTTCTTTTGCATGTGCAGGGAAGGGAGCATTGAGATAGACCTACACCTCGTAAGAAGCACCGATGAAGGAATTTCAGAGATAATAAAGAGCTACTATAATTTCACTCGTTTCATGTTGTTTACATTGAGCTCAAAGGAAACAGCTTCAGAGAGCTAAGGCAAAATAATTTACAAACAACCGACCAAACTATTTTGCGTTTTCACTGCTGTTTCAATTCTGAACCCTTTCTCAAGGGTGTTTATGTTGTGAGAATTTGCTGCCCATATGATACTTTAATATGTTCCGGCCAACTTGAGCTGCACTTTCGAACACCTCCAGGTCGCTATGGTCTGTTACAACTCAAGAAAATCAGGAGCAAGTCCCTCCCACAGAGCCCTCCACTCTTTCAACATTAGCAGAGTGGAGGCTGGAGAGCAGGAGGGTGAGGAGGAGAAAACAACCAATCATGGCGCAATGGTGGTTTCCTTCTCTCCACTTACCTGCTATTCTTGGCTTGCAACAGATGTTAGCAGCTGACAGCTGTGTCTGCAGGTGCTTCCCATGAGAAACACTAGCTAGCTGCTGTTTTGCTGCACCCTATTTCACTTATTTGAAAGTTTCTGTGCGAAATATTTTCTCATTTTAGGCAAAGAAGCAGAGCTGCTCCAAAGTGCCTGAATTCACTATTTCATTACATTGCAATCCCCATAATATATGGCTCATGTTTTCAGGTGCATCAAGGATGCTGAAGCTGTATTGCAGAGTATTGTTGCACAGAAACTTATGTAAGGGAAAAATGTTGGACAGCAGAACACGAGCTACTTCAGTGCCTCAGCTAAAAAGATATGTAAAAACTAATATTTCGTAGAAAAAACGAGAAAATGCTTGGCAGCTCTATTAAGAGGTGTTGCCCCTTAAAATAACGTGCCCCCATATTGTGAAAATATGTGAAAAAAGACGTCAATGCAACGGTACCCATTTTACCAAAGTATAAGGTTGCTCGTTAAAATTACGTGTGTGCATACTTTTAATGGGCTTCCTTATAGTTTGGAAAAATGGGTACCGTCGCATTAACGACTTTTTTCACATATTTTCAAAATATGGGGGCACGTTATTTTAATGGGCATCCCCTCTTAATAGAGCTGCCAAGCATTTTTTCGTTTTTTTCTACGAAAGATTCTTTACAGTGTAGTTCGTCCCTTATCCGCATCTCATAATCAGGGGGCAAAAAGTCCTCCCTAAACCGCGTAAGGAAGTCCGCCATCGATAGAAACGGTCGTTGCAACCGTCTCCACCGCGACGCGTCGCCCGTTAACGCGATCGGCACGATCAGCACCAAGGCCTTTTCGTCTGATGCTCCCAACGCGGCTACATACGCATCCAAGTCCTGTAAGAAATCGTGGACCAATTTTTTGTCGGAATATCCCGCGTTTGTCGGCGTCGGTACGGACAACCGCGGTCGGGGCAGAGACGTACGCGCGGCACTCGCGACTCCTGGAACCGTCGCGATTTGTCGCGAGAACGTCTCCATCATCGCCGTCATGGCGCGCGTAAACTCGCCGATGTCTGCCGCGCCTCCAGCTGGAGCTGGTGGTAAAATCCCAGAATCTGCAGATGCTCGCGTACTAGAGCCTTCTCCGGCCCCCACAGCGTCAGACGGTTCCTGAGTTCCGCTCTCAGACGAGTCGTCCTCGTCCCTATTGGGGGTCGACGTCGTCTTGGGGGGCATCGTTAGCGTTTATCCCTCTACACCACGCTGAACGCTCAATAGATCTGTGTGACTCCCTGGGACGAACAGAACAAGCAGCAGACCAATCGGGCCCCACGTTGGAAGCGCCAGTTGTGTGGGTTGCTCTACTAAAGTGCTGCTCAATCGGTCCCTGCCTGGTCCGCCCTCCCAAGAAGTCACACGAGCAAGGGTAGATTCAAAACGTTTTACTGTTTCGGCGCCTTAGTTGTGGGCCTGGCTGTCGCAGTCGTTGTTCGGTTGTGTCGCCCGTCCCTTTCTCGGAACTCCTCATGCCCTCACTCGCGCGCCGGGCCGCCGGTCACCGCTCCTGCCCCCTCGCGCGCCGTCGTCCTCCTCGGCTTTCCACAAGCTCAATGTATATATCATTCCAGTTTATGTTTGATACAAGCGAAACAAAGCGTTCAATACTGTAGTCGTCTATGTCTGGATCATAATGGTTAGCAATAGTTGCTTTGTTGTAGCTAATGTTTGCAGATGAAACACAGCAGAACAAACGTAAGTGATCATTAAATCAGTTGTCGGTGAACCAGATACTATCTCGCCAGTCAATACATTGGTTACACATAAATCAATTAAAGCTTCTGTTTCAGATGTTACACCAGGAGGGCAATCGATAGCATTTTCATAACAATGTGATTACGCAAAATCAAGAAATTCCAACTGCCATTGATCACACAACTTAAGATTAATATTAAAATCACCAACAAGTATTATAGGAAGTTTACCTTCAGAAGCAAACTGCAAAGGTTCTTCCAAGATCTCAAGAAAAACGCTAGCTGACCCAGAGGGCGCCCTGTATACAGCTGTAATGTAATTACTGCACGTCTAAGGACGCTCAAAACTGGCACAGACACGGGTATATTAAAAACAAAACACCGCAGAACAGGTTATTTTTATAGTAAAGGGAACCTTTATCACCTTTTCCCCAGTGCTAAATATGTATTGTGGGTGTCCGCTTGAGCCACCGCCCGATCCGGCCCCGCCTCGACTGCCCGGAAGGATATTACACAACGTGAGGTACGAAGGATCTACTGTCTCACAATTGGGCGATCTGGAGGCAGTGCCTTGTCCTTTACCATTCCGTCACCGACCATTCGCGAGCTCGCTGCCCGAGCTCTGCCGCGTGCCATACTCTTCTTCTCACTTGGCTCCCGCGGGCCCATCTCCGACCCCCTCGTGGCCACGATCCCAACACCACGCCCACACTTACCGCCCTTGAAACGTGGGACTGCAAGGGGGGGAGTAGTAGAATAACTGTACCAACTCGGCCACTTTGTCAACAAACGCCCAAAGGGGCGGAGCCAAACCCGATCCGACCAATCACAGCGAGGAGGGCGGGGCCAAACCCAATCCAACCAATCACAGTGCAGTAGGGCGGGGCCCTTTCCCTCTCTCCCATCCCAGTGACCAATGACAGGCAGTGGGCATCGATGGCCCCGCCCACAGGACATTAGCCAGTGACCAATCGGAGCTCAGCGGGGTCCTGTCACGTGTGAAGTCACGTGTCAGGCGCGTGCCAGAAGCGTGTCACTTACCATGACCGCAGACCGCAAACCACAAACCGCAGACCGCAAACCACAAACCACAGACCGCAAACCACAAACCGCAGACCGCAAACCGCAGACCGCAAACCGCAGACCGCAAACCACAAACCACGGACCTCAAACCACAAGTGTGGTTGACCAGGTGTTGACAGCTGCGGTCATCAGCTGACAACAACCAGGTGATGTCACACAGGGTCCGAGCTTCGTTCGACAGAGGGCGCTCAGGTGATGTCGCACAGAGGTGATGTTGCACAGAGCGAAGTACCAGGAAATGGACACAGCGTGCGCTGCTTGTGGAGAGGAGGACGAGACGGCTGAGCACTTGATACTCTACTGTAAAGGGCTTCACCCTATGCATACCGAAGACAACATAGATTTAATAAGGTCATTTGGTTTTAGAGACAGCGAAGGAAAAGTGGATTTCAAGAGAGTAGAGATTACCAAGCAAAGATTAAGTGAATGGTGGCAGAAAGCGAGAGAAAACTAGGCATTTTCTTATTAACTGATGGCAAGGGGGATTATAGCCTCACTTTCTTTTCAGTACGGAGGGAATATAGTTTTCACATTTAAATATTCTAAGCTTAAAGGGTAAGACAAAATGGCTAGGTGGCGTAAGCTACCGCCCGATCCAAAGGGCTCAGCCGTATTCATCCATCCATCCATCCATACAGCGTTCGTGCTGCATCTGAAGGAGGGCGCTGCGCTCCGTTCACATGACGGTCACGTGTTTTGAATTTGAATCGCTGCGCGGTAAATGCCCCTTTTATTCGATAAAAAAGGCTCCGAACTCGCGACTTCTTGAGCACCAGCCCAACGCGATATCCCCTGAGCTACGAGCGCATCGCTTCCGAACACCGCTTAAGTCGGGTTAGTTGTTTGTGTGTGTGTGTGTGCATTCAGACCACGTAATGTCAAGCGCGCTACTTGGCTTTTGTAATGCGGTTAGAAACAGGTGTCTTCATTGCCGCAGGTCGTGTGACGTTGCTCGTCTTCCTATAACGTGATTTCGCGCGCGCGCGATTCAAACGGTGCTCGCGCGGACTCGTCACCTCGGGAATGGCTTTCGTAATCTGGGTGGTGAAAAAAACAAACAACCAGGGTTGTAAAGTACCTAGGTACAAGTAAGTGGAAATCAGTATCTAGGTACTTTTGTTGTACCTGAGGTACAAACCTAGGAACTTTTATTTCTCGATATCTGTATCTGTATCTTAGGTACATTTTCTAGTAACTTGTAACTGAGTGAAGTTACTTTTTACAGGTACTTTTCTATTCGCTTCGTCAAAATGGTAGAAACTATAAATCTGAAAGTTTTAACACACTACCATGTGCCGTGATTAACGGTGAGTTGGGTACGACCTGGGAGGCATTAACTTGATCGAACGAAGTTTTAGCGAACGAAGCCCCGCCCATAAAATTTTCATCGAACGACACTTTAGCGAATGACTGTGTTCGTTTGAGCGAACGGTGGATTAGCGATGCCGTTCTAGCGACACCAATTTATTGAATCGCTTCGGAACTTCGTTTGGGGAAAGTAGCAACCTGCTTCCTTCATCTCAAACCGAAACCGGAAAAGATAACGTGTCCTAGAAAGCTCATGTCTATGCGGTTTTCCTTATTTCTCACATTGACACCAATAAAGCATATTTATCGAACGCGCTTTTGATGTAACCTTAGTATAAAAAGCTTTATATCCAATATATTCTGACAAATTTGTGGAAAATAAATAAAGAAAATATCTTTAAAATAACTGTACCTGTGCCTAGGTACATTTTTAAGCTAGTACCTAGGTACGTACCTAAGTACCTTTTCGTATCAGTAACTGTAACTGTATCTTGGGTACATTTTTGAAGTAACTTTTACAACCCTGCAAACAACCCTCCACGGAATTTGAACGCGTCATTGCTCCAGGTCATGTGACGAAGCCTATCTATAAAATTCCGTCATGCAGAGAGAAGTCTAGACAGGTTTCGTATATGTCTCGAAAGATCGGAATATTATTTTCTTTTTTTCATATGCGAATGAAATACATTGTTTCGACGCTCAGCTCGGTCGCTTGTGTTTATTCAGCTGTCGCGTGGGGGCTCGAAACGTCACTTGTGCGACGGAGGTCGGTCTGACATTTGTAATGCGGTTAAAAACAGGATGCTTCATTGACGCAAGTTATGTGACCATGGTCGTGTGACGTTGCTCGTCTTCATATCACGTGATTTCACGCGCGCGCGATTCAAACGGTGTTCACGGACTCGTAGCCTCGTGGCGCCCCCTTAGCTGTTGCATTTGGGGTCTTCGAGCCGCTGGATTTGGCGTCATGTGACGGTTCCTAATAGCAGCAGGTGGGTCCCGCTACATTGGGGTTGAGGTGACTGTAGAATTTTGAAGCTCGCGGACCGTGATTATTGTTGATCCTGTGTAAAGCTTTAAAGTGTCCCTGTTAAAATTTGGGGCCAGCTCGCAAAAACTTTGCAAAGACCCAGCGAATTTCGGGAATAGGCCCCATCTAGTGTTCAGACTGCGAAGTGGTCCTTGTTCAAATTGGGTGCCATCTGATGGTAAAAGCTTCGACCCGATATAAACTTTGGACGTCATGTGACGGTCCAATTGGCAACAGTCGCGGTCCCGCTAATTTGGGGGTGAGCTAACGCTGAAACTTTGAAGCTGGCGGACCGTGTTAAATCTTGGTCCAGCGTAAAGCTTTGAAGTGGACCTGCTAAACGTTGGGGCAAAGTCTTGAAACTCACAGACCGTGCTGGACCCAGTGATTTGTTTTCGAATAAACACCATCTCTCGTTAGAACTTTGAAGTGCTCATCGCCAAAAATTGCTGACATCTGGTGGTGAAAGCTTCGACCCGCTAAATTTGGGGCGTCATCTGAAGATTCTCTTAGCACCAGCTGGATACCGCTAAGTTTTTTTGTTTTGTTTTGCTGGAGCGACGGTAAAACTGAAGTTCGCAGACCGTGCTACATCTTGGCCCAGCGTAAAGCATTGAAGTTGCCCTCCCGCGCGCTTAGCACACATGGTCAGCTGTATCCACTTAATTTTGAGGGGTGACGGTAAAAATTCGAAGCTCACAAACCGTACCAAGTTGAGACCAAAACGTAAAGTTTTGACGTGGCACTGCCATATTTTGGGAGCGCGTCAAACTTTGAAGTGACCCAAATAAAAATTCGAGCCCAGCGCGTAACACTTTGCACAGACCCAGCCAATTGTGGTATACCCGACACCTAGCGTAAAAACTTTGAACTGGTCGAAGATTATTTTAAACTTCAATGAGATGAAGTTAGCGTTTCCTCTTCTCGATTTTGCGCGCACACAGTTTAAATTTGGGATTTAGGCGTATGAGTTGTCACCTCCGTTCACAGATGGTGCGCGTTTTTTGTTGCTAAGCGTCTTTGTTGTTAGGGAATCAGTTATATCTGGCGGCGTTGGTGTGACCTTGCGACATCTGTTGCTGAAAAGTTAAATTGATCGTATTCCGAAGGCGTGCCCATCCGTATTTTCGCGAGCGCGCAAGGACGTGGGAGTTGCCGAATCTGTTTGTAGATGGCGCGCACCTGAATCCTTTTGCTGGCGTGAACTTTTACCGTTATCACGCGACATCTCTCGCTAATTTTAGCGCCAGCTTGGTAGATGGCGTCAACTCTGTCGCGCTCACATCATCTCTCGATAATTTTATCGTCATCTGCAGCTGCTGAACGGAGCGTGTGTGGGAAATGGACCGGAGCGTGGTCGCATCCACACGCGCTAAAGACGAGACAGATATGATGTTTCATGTTTTTTTTTATTATCATTCGCTCTTAGAACACGCACACTTATAAATACAGATACGGCTTTTAAAATCACTCTACGCGACAAAGAAACCACTGGAAACACTTTACACAAAAATATACAACACAAGCAGGATCAAGACCCATCCGAGGAAACAAAAAAATGGAATAACAAAACGACGCGCACGATACAATCAAAAAAAAAATATTTACAAGGTCAGGGCACGAGATGCGAAGAGAAATAGGATCCGGCTTTCGTACACTATCGGGTTATACAAAAATGTACACTATAAGATTCAAGACACACCGGTGGGAAACGCGAGCAATTGCGATACAGTCCAAAATAATTACGAGGCGTGTGATGAGGAGGCAGATCGCTCGCTTCCGAAAATGCTCTTTTGTGAGGCGCAGTTTTGTGTGTGTGTGGGGGGGGATCCACTCCAGCCTGGACCGACAAATGACACACCGAAAACTGTAAAGAAAATCAGCTCTTCTACCCTCCGAACGCCTTGACATTTTTCAGACCTTTTTTTCGACCAATTTCGGCGAGTGCGTTTTGTGCCAAGTCAGTCTTTAAATACAACTTCAATACGTTATACACTTATTTCTCACCGATGAGGAGGTGACACGAAGTATCAGAGTTTGTTGGGGATCCGCTCCAGCCTGGACCGACAGAGGGCACACCGAAAACTGTAAAGAAAAGAGAATAGGAGGATCAAGTTGATCAGCTTTTTCTACCCTCCGAGGCGTCGACAGTTTTCACCCCTGTTTTTTTTTTCGACCAATTTCGGCGAGTACGTTTTGTGCCAAGTCAGACTTTAAATACAACTTCAATACGTCATACACGGATTTCTCACCGATAAGGAGGTGACACGAAGTACCAGATGTTATTCACTGTCCACGTAGTCATCCTCCACACCGCTATCGTCATCTAAAAACAAAAAGTGACAAGTTATGAAGTCATTAAAATGCATATATGGGACTCACCGTGCCGCTCTGCCAACAGGTGTTCAGCCGCTATGAGGTGATCCCGCACAAACTCTCGCACTTCCTGCGTCGCGGGAACCCCCCAACCCAGCCCAAAACTGTCGAGTCCGGAAGCGGGCCGTCAATTGTTGTACAAGGGCAAAGGGCGAAAAATACGCTAGAAGCATCCCGCAAGGGCAGATATACTCACCAAAGGCGACCGCAAGGATCGCCGACATTTGCATCGTCAAGTATGCAAATAGCGGTTTTTGTATATCTCTCCCGGGATCAACTTCTTCCTCGTCCCAGTTTTCTCCTTCACCCGAGCCATATTCGTGGAGGAGATGCGGATTGATAAACGCAAGGATCTCCTCCAAAGACCGCGGATTTCTTTGACGAAAACGCTCGATGAAGTGAGAATGTACAATATTAAAGGACTGCACGGTCTACGACTCCCTGGGAGTACTCCAGCTTTTCGCACTCGAACTATCCGAGTCACGCTTTGATTACGACAGCGAGAAAAACTTTGTCTACCCCCTGAAGGTATTCGATGACGAGTTGGAGCAGCGTGTCGATCTTCTCCTTGCTGAGGACCATTTTGTGTGCATTACAAACTTTGCGAGGCTTTTTTCAAATGCCAAAAGCCTACGCTTTCGTTGTAAGACGTGTCTAACCGGGTTTCAGAGGCAAGAAACCCGAACTGACCATCTCTCAATGTGCAGGGACAAGAAGCCGGGCAAAATCGTCTTCCCAAACAGGGGTGACGAACTGTACATTCGGCGGAGCACGCAAAAGTGACTCGCTGTCGCACTACCCCAAACACAGCCCGATAACTACCCCGTCGTTTTAAAGATGGCAGAGGAAGGACAGCGAGCCTTTAATATTGTACATTCTCACTTCATCGAGCGTTTTCGTCAAAGAAATCCGCGGTCTTTGGAGGAGATCCTTGCGTTTATCAATCCGCATCTCCTCCACGAATACGGCTCGGGTGAAGGAGAAAACTGGGACGAGGAAGAAGTTGATCCCGGGAGAGATATACAACCACCGCTATTTGCATACTTGGCGATGCAAATGTCGGCGATCCTTGCGGTCGCCTTTGGTGAGTATATCTGCCCTTGCGGGATGCTTCTAGCGTATTTTTCGCCCTTTGCCCTTGTACAACAATTGACGGCCCGCTTCCGGACTCGACAGTTTTGGGCTGGGTTGGGGGGTTCCCGCGAGTCGAGCGAGTCTACGCAGGAAGTGCGAGAGTTTGTGCGGGATCACCTCATAGCGGCTGAACACCTGTTAGCAGAGCGGCATGGTGAGTCCCATATATGCATTTTAATGACTTCATAACTTGTCAATTTGTTTTTTTAGATGACGATAGCGGTGTGGAGGATGACTACGTGGACAGTGAATAACATCTGGTACTTCGTGTCACCTCCTCATCGGTGAGAAATCCGTGTATAACGTATTGAAGTTGTATTTAAAGTCTGACTTGGCACAAAACGTACTCGCCGAAATTGGTCGAAAAAAAAAGAGGGTGAAAACTGTCGACGCGTCGGAGGGTAGAAAAAGCTGATCAACTTGATCCTCCTATTCTCTTTTCTTCACAGTTTTCGGTGTGCCCTCTGTCGGTCCAGGCTGGAGCGGATCCCCCCCCCCCCCCGCCACACTGCGCCTCACAAAAGAGCATTTCCGGAAGCGAGCGATCTGCCTCCTCATCACACGCCTCGTAATTATTTTGGACTGTATCGCAATTGCTCGCGTTTCCCACCGGTGTGTCTTGAATCTTATAGTGTACATTTTTGTATAACCCGATAGTGTACGAAAGCCGGATCCTATTTCTCTTCGCATCTCGCGCCCTGACCTTGTAAATATTTTTTTTTTTTATTCTATCGTGCGCGTTGTTCTGTTATTCCAATTTTTTTTTTCTCGGATGTGTCTTGATCCTGCTTGTGTTGTATATTTTTGTGTAAAGTGTTTCCAGTGGTTTCTTTGTCGCGTAGAGTGATTTTAAAAGCCGTATCTGTATTTATAAGTGTGCGTGTTCTAAGAGCGAATGATAATAAAAAAACATGAAGCATCATATCTGTCTCGTCTTTAGCGCGTGTGGATGCGACCACGCTCCGGTCCATATCCCACACACGCTCCGTTCAGCAGCTGCAGATGACGATAAAATTATCGAGAGATGATGTGAGCGCGACAGAGTTGACGCCATCTACCAAGCTGGCGCTAACATTAGTGAGAGATGTCGCGTGATAACGGTAAAAGTTCACGCCAGCAAAAGGATTCAGGTGCGCGCCATCTACAAACAGATTCGGCAACTCGCACGCCTTGCGCGCACGCGAAAATACGGATGGGCACGCCTTCGGAATACGATCAATTTAACTTTTCAGCAACAGATGTCGCAAGGTCACAC
This sequence comes from Ixodes persulcatus, assembly GCA_013358835.2. Lineage (NCBI taxonomy): Eukaryota > Metazoa > Arthropoda > Arachnida > Ixodida > Ixodidae > Ixodes > Ixodes persulcatus. The sequence continues at coordinate 143,907 of JABSTQ010005280.1, forward strand.
CAACGCCGCCAGATATCCCTGATTCCCTAAAACAAAGACGCTTAGCAACAAAAAACGCGCACCATCTTTGAACGGAGGTGACAACTCATACGCCTAAATCCCAAATTTAAACTGTGTGCGCGCGAAATCGAGAAGAGGAAACGCTAACTTCATCTCATTGAAGTTTAAAATAATCTTCGACCAGTTCAAAGTTTTTACGCTAGGTGTCGGGTATACCACAATTGGCTGGGACTGTGCAAAGTGTTACGCGCTGGGCTCGAATTTTTATTAGGGTCACTTCAGAGTTTGACGCGCTCCCAAAATATGGCAGTGCCACGTCAAAACTTTACGTTTTGGTCTCAACTTGGTACGGTTCGTGAGCTTCGAATTTTTACCGTCACCCCTCAAAATTAAGTGGATACAGCTGACCATGTGTGCTAAGCGCGCGGGAGGGCAACTTCAATACTTTACGCTGGGCCAAGATGTAGCACGGTCTGCGAACTTCAGTTTTACCGTCGCTCCAGCAAAAAAAATAAAACTTTAGCGGTATCCAGCTGGTGCTAAGAGAATCTTCAGATGACGCCCCAAATTTAGCGGGTCGAAGCTTTCACCACCAGATGTCAGCAATTTTTGGCGATGAGCACTTCAAAGTTCTAACGAGAGATGTTGTTTATTCGAAAACAAATCACTGGGTCCAGCACGGTCTGTGAGTTTCAAGACTTTGCCCCAACGTTTAGCAGGTCCACTTCAAAGCTTTACGCTGGACCAAGATTTAACACGGTCCGCCAGCTTCAAGTTTCAGCGTCAGCTCACCCCCAAATTAGCGGGACCGCGACTGTTGCCAATTGGACCGTCACATGACGTCCACAGTTCATATCGGGTCGAAGCTTTTACCATCAGATGGCACCCAAAACAAAACTACGGGAGCACCAGATGGGCTTCAGAGCGGGTGCTGCATTTTGTTGACTCCTTTGAGTGAGGCTTCAGTGTGTACACCTCCTGTAGAGGGCGAAAGTTCTTAAGTTGGCGAGAAGCGGGGACAAACCCTTTCTTTAAATACGTCATGTGTCCTTGAGCTTCGGGACACGAAGAAATGCCAGTCTTCGGTGCTAATTCCGCATTCACTGGACCTCACTTGCGACGTGCCTGTCCGCTCCCCGCGCCTTGTAGCAGGGTTGTTGAAAGGGGGGGGGGGGGGGACGTAAACATTTTACGGGGTTTCGGACCCTCCAAATCACTCCCCACCACCCCCCGGCCTACGCCACATGCTTCCTCCTCTTTGCAAATATTAGCTGATCTTCCAACATGTTTTCACTTTTGTGCAGGAATGTTTGTTGATAGGCAAAACAACCACTAAAATTCGAAAGTAATTTGTAATTTCAGTAGAATTTACTAAAAAAAAGTAATTAAAGTAAACTACTAATTACCAAAATAAAAATGGAATTCAAAGTTACTTAACTCTTAAGAAAAGTAATTAAACTACAGTAACTTTAGTAGAGTAGTTAAACTACGTACAAGTCTGCCTCGGAAAGGCGGCAGGGTGGTGTCGCAGGGCTGCGCTTCCTCTGGCTTAGGTTGCTGTTTCCGTCGTCAAGAGACGAAGTAGACTGCCCCATCGTCCTAGGACACTGTCCTCGTGGCCACCGCGTAGCAGGCCCCCTGCTCCAAGCTGGTCCCCCACCGCCGGCCGACGGGGTTGACCCGTTCCACGGAAGGTTCGCAACGGCTGGGGCATATAGACCTGCACCTGCCTGGCTCGATAGGGGGCTCTGTCAGTACCGACCGGCTACACTACCGTGCCTCTTCGGGAGCTTCAGGAATGGGTGCCTTGCGAGTCGGGCCACCGGAATCCAAGATGGACGCATAGGCTGACCGAGGAGGCTGTGGAGTCAACGTTCTGCCCATGTGGGATCCCCCTGTGGGGCCGTCCAGGAGTGGCACCACATCGAGCTCCTCCTCAGCGGTCGTTCCAGGGGGTGGGGGGGGGGGGGCATTCTCTGTGATAGAACAATTTAAAGGCGTGCAGAATCATTGCACTTTTTGTCACCCTCTTTTACGAAAAGCCCGAGCTGTCAAAATCCCCATGAACCGGCTGACCACCGCGCCTAGACCGCGCTCGGGGCTGCGCACAAGGGGTCGCTGAAGCGGGACGCTCCCCATCTCCTGGTCGCGAACAAAATAGCTCTTCAATTCACCGGCGTAAACGCGTTCAGACTGCTCGTTTGTGCTGAGCCGATCGTCCGTAGGTAAGACGCGACACTTGTGTCGTTACCTCGTAGGGCCCTTCCCACTTCAGAGCCAGCGAGGGGGCGAAACAGGAAGCCGAGCTGCTCAGTGGGCGGGTTCTTCGTGAGACTCCGCCCCCGACATTGAATTCCAGATGACGATGACTCTTACCGCCACGCGCTGCCTTCTCGATCCTTGCGGAATAGACATGTTGCGGCGGGGCCAATGATATTGCAAACGGCCACCTCTCACGGATAGTGACTCACCAACGGCTGCGTTCAGCGCGGAGGCTTCCCGCCTCTCGCCTTTGCTTTCTGGCAAGCCCGGCATCTACGAGTGTAGCAGAAAACGTCTCCCCTTATTTCCGGCCACACTCTAAGAAAAAAAGGAGGAGAAAGGTAGCAACGGCGACTGTTCCTCCTTGTTGTGGTCAAGTTGCCCAGAGAAGGGAGGAACGGAAGTTTGGATGAAAGGAGGAGGTCTAGTTCCTCCTTGTTCAGTTGGCGCAGGGGTAGAACATTGCACTAGTGACCAAGTGGTCGAAGGTTCGATCCCTGGAAGGAGGCGGTGTTTTTTTTTTTTTTCGTTAATTTTTTTTTTTTTTTTTATTTACCAAAACAGGCATAAGCAAACCCAGACCGATGGAAGGAAAAGTAAAGTCCTTATTATCCACCGACGCCAAGGAAAACTATACAAATATCATTGCTACAAGCTTCATCAGCGCACTGTTTGATAAACAAGATTTGGGCACCCAGGTTGGATCTAAGCCGTTTACGCAGGAGCCAAGACGACGAAGTCGGTCCTTCAGTCGTTTCTTTTGCCGCGGCGTTTTTGACATTCACAAAGAAAGAAGTTTAAACACATCCGTCATAAACCGCTAAGCTTCGAAATGATGCCGACACTGCTACGTACACTGGGCGGCTGCGATCAGCTGCGATAGCGGCGGACTTCGGGCCTCGGCTGCCTCGGCCTCTTCGGCCACATTTCGTAACTCGGCCGCCTCAGCCGCCTCGACTGCCGGGCCCTGACCCTGCACTCTAAGAAAAAATGGAGGTAAAAGGTAGGACGGCGCGTCTTCCTCCCTTCTACTGACGCGCCCCCAAGCGGACTCTAGAAGAAGGGAGGCATCTTCTTTCGGTTTCATTTTTCGAGCACGTCGCGCACGTTGTTAAATAAATGTTGTTGAGTTGATTGAGCTTCTGCGGCAGCGAAGGCCACCGTTAATTTCGTCTTCTAGTCCAAATGTGCAGGACATTTCGGTTGCATGGACGTTTTTACCACTAATATTTCAAACGAACAATTTAAGCCGCTAGATACAGCGAAGTTCCGGAGCAGTGCCAGCAGCGCTACGTACACTGGGTAAGATGGCCGTCTCTGGATTGCGGGACGTACGCGGCTTCTAGGCCACTGTAGCGGAACTACAGTAGCGGAACCACGAGGCACTGTATCGACGTTTTCGACGTTATGGAAATCGCAGGAACTGTGTCTAAGGCAGGCAGGTTTTCCTGCCGGCTGCCTGGGTGCCTTCCGTGCTGAGTTCGGTTCTGTTTTCCCGTGCCGAGTGCCAACCGGCGTTCAACGTGGTTCTGTATTCCTGCGTGTCAGCAACTTAGCAGCAACATCGTGATGGCAGTGTTGTGCGTAGTGAACAGAAGACTGGAATTATCGCCGATGTGACTGTGTGTTCGCGTATCAGTGGTGTAACAACAAGATGAGATGACGTAAACTGTCGGGCATTGATGCCGCTGGTCGGGCCGTGATCGGAGGGGGCGGGGTGTCGCAGGTTGACATTCCTCTTTACATTAAAGAGTTCAAGACCACTTGAGAAATTAGGTGCAGTCGATCGACGTGCGGATAATCATGTTGGAACGCTGGTCTGAACGGTAAGCTCCTATCGTACAGTGGCCAATGTGACTGTCGGTCCCCGAGAGCTATTGCGCTCTGGTGAAAAGACTGAACAGTACGAAAGAATGACGGAAAGTACTATATTTACAATAAAAGTTTAGCATAAAAAACAGGTAAAATCGAAAAAAAAAAGCTATCCTTTATTTTGCTGTTTAAATATACTACGGTTCCTGGAGAAACTGCCCTCCAAGTGGCGCGCTGGGATGAGCGCTAGACGTTTTCGAGCTCGCCACGGGGCAGCTCCGTACACTTAACACCTGCCGCAAGTCGCGGCTTTGACTGCATTCAAGTTGATCGAAAAGCGATCTCTCTGCCCGTGAAGCATCACTTCCAGCTGAGTGAATATCCGCTCTACACAGATTAATTCAAGACGGCAATTGCAGCCGTGCGCGAACAGCACAAATAGAAAAACAAACACTACAATAGAAATACTGGCTAGGAAGTGCCGTGCGGGGAAACAAACCCAAACTTGCAACCGCATTGGAGCGGCTCGATTTATTGGCTTTCAAATAATTACGGCATGATCGAGCGTTTTCTTTTTAATAAGAGATTCATCCCCTGAGCCATTAAAAATACTCTCAGATGTATGACATTGCTGAAAAAAAATCAACATGCTGGGAATATTTTTTCTTGCTTACGGAGTCACCGAAAAATTCCGTACGTTCAAAACGACCAGTATAAAAGACGGTAACGCAGAGCTCGGAGGTAGTGTTCGTTCCTGTTTGTATGCTGTTGTAGTGACGTTTGTATGTATGTGTATGCGCCATATGTATGTTCAGCTGATGCTTGTACCGTAGAACGCGTAATGTGTCTAGCTGTGTGAAATGGAGGGTCCCGAAGCGCAATGGTAGCGTCAGAAAATAAATTTTTTTTTGTAGAACATGAATTGGGAGGTAACTAGCGCCACCTAGCTTAGCTACTTGCGATCAATCTGCTTGACCCTGCCATCTGGTGGCAAGCGATTTAACTACCTTTTACGCTACGCGGCTACGTCAAATTTCGTGTTACCGTGCTGAAACGAGCCAAGAGGCTGCTTCGGATTTGCTTTTTTCTGAGAGCGGCTTTTGGTTTTGTGATGTGATGTCCGGTTGACGCAACGGTTGACGAAGGAATTGTGGCTCGAGGAATAGCAAAGGTAAGACAAAGTGCGCGAACTGGGTGCCGGTTGTCTCCGTTTAACTTCGCAGTGCTGACGATGAGACGACTAAGTGACTGCATGCTTTCGAAACCTAAGTTTCTTTACCTGCAGGGGGAAGCCGGCTTCGGAAATAAATACAGTTCGCGGAAAGCTCGTGTTACGTTTTTATTGGCTGCTCCTCTCGCTCCGTACAATAGACTTCGTCTTCTCGTTAAGCCTTATTGAGCTCGATTTGCTCGATTCGTGGCCGCCATATTGAGATGCAGGCGACGGAGGAACTTTTGCTCCCCTGCTTTAGGGACGAAATTTCCTCCATTTCTGAAGGAACATATTTGTCAAGAGCGTTCCTCCCTTTAGGGAGGACTATACAGACCCTTTTTTCTAAGAGTGCAGGTCGCGGCACGACATAATTTATAAAACGTTTTGCTGTCACTGTCATGACTAGCCGGAGCGGAGTCGTGGAAGCATCCGATAAACCTGTTCCGTAGCCTCCTGGGAATCCCAACCTTGAAGGGAGAGTCGTCCATCTGCCCTTCGTCAATCGTTGGGATGCCGCGAAGAAAGATACCGCCTTGGCCAGTAGGTGCAAATCGCAGTGCATATCAACTTGCCCTCCAGCGCTCCCGGTGCAAACTGAAACCTCCTCAATCTTTCAGGCCATCACTGACAAACTTGCCCACAAGCACTCCCGTTTTCAACTGCTATTCCCGCAATTCCTCCGACACCCGCTGACAGACCCGTCCGTTAGCGCTCCCAGTGTCAACCGCAACTTCCGCAATCTCTCTGACACCCGCTGACAAAAACCCATCTGCTCCCCGGGCCTCGACAAGCTTTTCCTTGCTCATCACTTCATCCCAAGTAACGATACCCTGCTCTTTCGTGCAGCGTCCTAAAACTGCTACAATACTGGATCTACCAGTCCGTGATCTGTCCTGCACTCTTAAAAAGCCCGTGCGTCCACTTTCCCGCGCCACACTCGGAGAGCCAATCTCCGGAACTTACGGAGGCAGCTCAGCGAATGACGATGCCGAAACATGTGTTTAGACCCAAAAAATCAGTCTGAGTTGTGTCATTAAGCAATGCAAGCGTGAAAGTTCGCATTGCTGGATGTCGTAATTCAGACTGCGCTTTTTGGTCTAAACATATGTTTCGGCATCATCATTCGCTGAGCTGCCTCCGTAAGATACGGTGATTGGCTCTCCGAGTGTTGTGATAAAAAGTAGACGCACGGGCGTTTTTTAGAGTGTGTACACGCGCAGCTGGGCTCCAACGTGTCTTCAGCTGGCAGAGGGATGCTATGTACGCATCCAGGCCCTGTAGCAAATCGTATACCAATTTTATGTCAATGTCTCCTGACTATATCGACGCCAGGATGTTCAACCGCGGTCGAGGCACAAACGTAGGCCCAGCATTCCCAACACTCGCGAAAACATCTCGAACGTAGCCGTCATGGCGCGCATGAGCTCACCAACGTCTCGCACGTCCACCACCGGAGCTGGAGTCCTAGGCTCCGACAGGCTCTGCATAGTAGCAGTAGCAACAGCAGCAGCAGTGGCAGTAAGAAACTTTACGTTAAATAAAAAAAGACCAATGCGCCAACCTGTAATCGTAAATGCGATGTGCCAGAAAAATGAAACACCGAAATAAATTTTAAAAAAGTGTTTAATATTGTTCAATCATCGTAAACAACATACGCAAAGTTATTGGTAAAAAAAGCGATCTCAAGGTTAAGCAGTTCGGAAGGTCCTAGGTGATTACAATTCGCCAAAATTAACTAAACAACAACAACAGAAAACGGGAACCTGACGATGTTGATTCTTAAGACGTCTCATACAGACATCTACAAATCACCAACGGGATAAGAAAAATCAGCTCATGGTCAACGAATTCATATCCGGAAAACACAAGAGGTGAAATCGGACGCGCAGCGGACTTGACGCAAGTATCTAGTACGCACTCATTGCATTGAAAAACAATACTCTGGTTTTAAGCTTACGGCGATTTCCGTTACCGGCGAGGTTTCGCACTGGATACTTGGTGTGTGCGTATGTCGTGGCGTGCTAAACTCAGCGGGACACAGTGCCATTACATTGAGACGTCGTTACTTGACGTCACTGTGTCACATCATTTCACGGTGTCACGTGATGTCAAGGTGTCACACGAGGTGCTCATGTGGCGTTTGGCGGGACTGCGGGACGTATGTCGTTTATATTTTAACACGGCCGTGTAACTTTTCGCACCAGTCATATATATATATATATATATATATATATATATATATATATATATATATATATATTTATATGGGTGATTTCATCTGAAATCGTGCAGGCAAAAAGCGTCGAATTTTTAATTTCGCTGAAAAAAATATATGTTGTGGCGTCGTCTCTAAAACCGCAGTTGCCTCAAACCGCAAGTTCGTCGGATTTTCGGTTCTCGACTTACGAATGTTAAAAGAGGTGGTGGCGGAAAGAAGTGTTTTTCACGTCCGTCGCGGGTTGGATGTTTCGCTCGATCTCCCACCGTGGATTTTCAGTCCACATTATATTAACTTTTTTTCAAGCATTCTGTGAGCACAGCTAAAAGGCTCTAATACCATAAGATAAATTTAGACGTTTTGCCTTTTTTTTTTCTGTAAAAATGTCAAAAACGCCCCTTCGGTTAATTGTTGACGAACTTTAATGATTAAATACTGGCGATCTACTTGTGTTACGTCGATACTTTTTATGTCTATGGAGAGCCCCAAACACGCTTTTTTATATATATAAAATCACTCAGCTGTCAAAAATTTCAATTGCGGTATGTTTACGCTAATATTATGCGAAAACCAAAAAGTACCAATTTTAAAATCGATTTTGTAAAAAAAAAAAAACATTTTTATTTGTTTTTTGTTAAAATGTAGATATGATAGCTGTCTACTCGAAAACCAAGTCGAAAAAGTGTGTATTTTGTTTGTATGTTCTATATTTAAGCATCAATATCGTACAAAAACGTGTTTTTACGGATCGAGACAGACTTGCGAATTGGGCGTCTTCACAAACTTGGAAATAATTTTGGCCTTTTTTCAACGTTCCCACACAAAAATTAAATACAGTAGCTCCACCCTGTTATATTTATTGACCATTTAAATTTTATTATGGGCGGCAAGCTACATTGAAGGAGCTCAAAAGAGAAAGCAACACTTCTTAACAGACCAGCAGGCGTCGTAAATTTATAATGTGTAGAAATTGGCAGGCTTCGTATTGATTCAAGGCCTGCCTATATGAACGTCCCGCCCTTTCGGAACCAGCAGATGACCACGACCTTTCGCGCTCGTTGTGTGAGCCCGTGAGAGTAAAGCGAGCAGCGCACCTTGTGTCACGAGGAGTGAAATGGTACGAATGTGTCGTTGACGCGGCGAACAGTGACGGCCACTCTGGAGGAGTCAGTTAGTCGAAAGCAAAAGAACTGTTGCCTGGGAGGATGAGGACACCGCGCCCTTACAATGTCGACGGTCAACAACAGTTCAGCCGGCCAAAACAACGCCGCGTGCGCGCTAAAACCGGCGGCGCGGGACAAAAATCCCGCAGACGCAAACGCGAAAATGGGCCGGTTTCGTTAGGGATGTGGAGAAATTTTGAAACCAACCATTCGTGCACGCGTGAAACGATACCGCGTATTTGCCCAAACTTCGAGTACCCTATCCTTGGAACGGCCGTGCTCTATCGCACTCCGCGGAGATCCGATAGCACCCAAAGTTTATCTCTTTTGGAAAGAGCAAAGCCCGGAGACTAAAATTAAAAACGAGCGTGTTGGTAAATATATTTGTGTTTATTCTGCCAGGAGACTTGTTGGGTCGAAGTCAGCCTCCTTGTCAACTATAAACATTTTTGAAAAGTAGTCTTCTCCCGAGATGCAAAGTTAGCGCCGGCTGACGTGTTCTTTTGAAAAAGGGAAAGGGAAAGAGAAAGTTTGAGTAACTGCAGTTACTACCTAGATAGCTCCTCTTCCGATATGAAGCTCGAGGCATGTTACGTCTCGGTTACCTTCTCGCGCATCGCTGCTCGAATCTATTCTTCACTTTGTTCCGCACAGCCACTGTTCCGCACAGCCGTCGTGGCTGTGCGGAACAGAGTGAAGAATAGATTCGAGCATCATCTGAACGCCCTCATCCTGCCAGCCTTCAGTGCCATGGGACTGGACTCGCGTCGGTCAGTTAAGACTTTTTTTTTTTTTTCTATTTCGTGTGTGTTTCTTCGTTCCGCTGAACTTTGTTTCTCGGTTGCGGTTCTGCTGAACGTTTTTTTTTTTTTTTTTTGAATGTTTTCTTACTAACTGTTTGTTAGCATTGTTTAGTTGTTGGGTTTATTTCGTCATGGCGTAGCGGCCTGACGGTGCTGTAGAGAGCGTGTTCGCACGCATTAGGTTGCGTCCCGTTTAGAGAATGCCCGGAGGAGTTGGTTTTTGTTCTTGCCGTGTGCCGCTGAGTTTTTCAGTCTCGATTAATTTTTTGATTTTTCTTTTACCTTTACGTGTTGTCGACTTCTTTGTCTGACTCTCCACCAGGCGTGGACCTACCGCCTTGACACCACTCGAACCTAAATATTTTATTTTTTTAACGCAATTTTTATTAAGATCGGAGTTGGGTAATATTATTCTTATTTATTAATTTTTATTCCCTACCGCTCTCCGTGACAATCTCTCCGTGTGTTTCGAACCGTTTCTGTGTCTTCATCTTTGTGTATTACTGAAGTGAAAGGTCAATCCCTCGTGATATGTGCGATGTGCGGTGAACAAACCCTAGCGTTTGGTTTCGGAAAGAATTGTATACAATATATCGATGATGTGGTGACTTTCTATGTCTTAGTAATATGACAGCTAATCGCTAGTCATGCTAGTTTACAGTGAATGTTTTATAAATCGAATCAATACAACGTCTGTGCCTCTTCGATATTGAAGGTCTACGGCCCTCTGATTTGATTAGTGTGTTTCTCGTGGTTGCCCGCTCTTATAAAAAAAACATTAATAACTATTCAACACCACAAAATGCGTTTATAATTGATTACAAAACGCAGACCAAATTCAAGAAAACCTTCTCACAATTCATAGAAACGCACGGGTCGCTATGTCTGACTTAGGTCTTGCAAAACGAAGACGTCTTTTTTCCGATATTGAGGCTTAAATATAGAACATACAAACACAATACACACTTTCTCGACTTGCTTTTCGAGAAGACAACTATGATATCTACATTTTAACAAAAAATAAGAAAAGTAAAAATGTTTTTTTTTTAGAAAATTGATTTCAAAATTGGTACTTTTTGGTTTTCGCAAAACATTAACCTAAACGTACCGCAAATAGAATTTTATACAGCTGAGTGAATTTATAATATATATATATAAAGAGCGTGTTTTGGGCTCTCCATAGACATAAAAAGTATCGACGTAACCCAAGTAGATCGCCAGTATTTATTTGTCAAAGTTCGTCAACAATTAACCGAGGGGGCGTTTTTGACATTTTTACAGAAAAAAAGCAAAACGCCTAAAATTATTTTATGGTATTAGAGCTTTTACCTGTGCTCACAGAGTGTTTGAAGAAAAGTTAATATATTGTGGACTGAAAATCCATGGCGGGAGATCGAGCGAAACATCCAACCCACGACGGATGTGAAAAACACTGCTTTCCGCCGCGGCCTCTTTTAAAACTCGTAAGTTGAGAACCAAAAATTCGACGAACTTGCGGTTTGTGGCTACTGCGTTTTTAGAGACGACGCCATAACATATATGTTTTCAGCGAAATTAAAAATTCGACCCTTTTTGCCTGCACGATTTGACATGAAAACACCCATATATATAATATATGGGTGTTTTCACACCTATATATATTAATATATAATATATAATTATTATATTAGTTATTATATAATATATAATAACACCCATATATATAATATATGGGTGTTTTCATTATATATATTGTTTTTTAATTGCGAGTTGGAAGAACGTGGGAAGTCTCTTTTTCTCGACACCAAGATTCCGCTCCGTAAACCCTGCGATATTTCATGGAGCCGAAACAATCATGAACAGAAACACGACTGAGCGGAACCCAGCGTTTGAAGGAAATGGCCCAAGTTTGGCGCGGGTCTGTTCACGCTTGGCTGGGACGGAGAGGGCGATGGAATCTCGGGGGTCCGCTTCGCGCATCATTTCGGCTGGTCTTTCAGCACTTCTTGGAGTTCTTCTGCTTGGGTTAGACGCCGCTAAGACAGCGGAGTCTTCCTGCCTACGTCAAGATTGATTCTGCTAGAGCTTCGAGATCGCCTTTGAGAGAATGAACAAACAAAACTCATTTAGAGTATAAACCTAACATGCAATAATAATTGGGACTTTTGCGATAAACCTTCGGCAAAGAAAATAAAAAATAAACAAACTGATAAAGGTTACATTCCCTCAACTTTCGACATTTATTATTTAAATTCTAAATTTACCTTCGACAAAATATGAAGGAGGACCCAAGGATAAGCTTTCAGTGGCATGCTTTAAAGGCAATATTTTTCTGACAAAACGTGAACCGCCTTTGTGTCATAGGAACTGTATTGTGTGTTCTATTTAGTACGGGTGTGCGAAAAGTTGTTCAATCGAATAGTGTCGCATCACTTATAGTCTTCGCATTTTAAAGGGAAAGCCACAATGTAATGACTTCTCTCTTCAGATTGCCAAGGCTAATTATGGCATTGCTCAATCTGTTTCAAGACGATATTCTAACACGGCCCTTTCTTTAGACATTTTCAAATTTATATTTATATTTTACCGAATAGGCGTATCCTGCTACCTACATTCTAAAGTAGCTTAATAAATGTTTCACGCACCTGCGCCGGTCAGTATAGAATTATCTGCGTTCTGCTTGCTTACGACCCACACAACAACACCGCAAAAATAAAAAAAAAAACGATCTAATTAAAAAAAAATATGTCGGACATATATGGTATTATTTCTGCAGTGCATGCCTCACTTTCCTACTCTGCTACTTTTGCGGTCTACTCATTGAGAAGTGTGTTCGTTAGATTGCAGTTCTGTATTTTGTACTGTTTTTATGCTGGCATAATTTTACGAGATTTTGAAGACCCGGGAAGCAAAGAGATGTAAGTGCTTAGAGCAGAGACATGGACATGTTGAGGTTAGAAGAAAGTTATATGTGAATGTGTAAAACACAGCAGTTACAGCACGTTGCGGCACATCTGTGTCAATAATGATTTGAAAGACTAACTAATGATTTTAAACGCAACGAACCTGGCTCAATATTCGATTCAAAAACTGTAAACAACTTAATTTTCGCGAGAACATAATTTTCGCGAATTTCGCGAATCGTCTACAATTCGCAAAATATAGGTCCCACTAACAATTGTGGTAAAATGTAAACATATTGAAATCTATATTGAGATCCCACGACGTCGCGAAAATTAGAGCCCGGGAATTATTCCAAAACTTCAGCTTTGACCTAAATCGCGAAATATCGAGCCCGCGAAAAATAAGTCTTTTCCAGTATTAGAAAACAAAATATTCATGCCCATACGCAAGACGAGTTGCAGAAAGATTGGCCAGAAGACAGTAAATATTTTGGTCGAGCTCTTCAAAGAGTTTGACCCAACCTTCTAGCGTTAGTGCTAAGACCAAGCGTCATTCTGACAAGATTTACATCCCTTTCCCCTGTCGCAGACCAACACATACTCCGTTGATTTACTCCAACACAACTGGGAGTAATGACTTAGTACGTGGCTCGTGCGATTCGGTGGTTAAACAACGAATCGGGAATGGTTGTAGTTTGTTCTTTCTTAAGATGATTTGAACATTTGAGCACCCCTGAAAGCGCGGTCGTTGGGCTTCCAGTTTTTACCATCAATAGGATTAGGGGACAAACGAAGTTCACATCGGAGCACCAGACAGGCGAGCTCCGTATGTTTATTTCGGGGTTCAAACGTCGAACTTTAAGCCGCTTCCTTTGCTCAGCTCCAGTAAGGAAGAGGCCCCCCCCCCCCCTCCCCCCTCAACATTTGAAGGATCCGTCTCTCGAACACAGGTGCCTGCTCACTTTTGCATTAGTAAATTGAATCCCGTGTGCATACAGGTAATGAGCTCTGTTGCGCCCACACGTTCCACGGAAAGATTGCACCGGTTGCCGGAAGTTGCGTTAACAACATTCCGCAACGTATGATATTCATGTAAAATCACTATAGTAACTGGCAACTTAAGAAACGAAAGTAGTGTCAAGTTCCGAGCATCGGATTATCGCAAAGCAACTAATGAAATTGCTGCATTTGCCAATCAGAACACCGAAGCATGAAACCCCGACGCAAAAAGTGCGACTGTGATGACTATAATTTAGCTATTCTCATGGCGAACCGATATTTACTCTTAAAGTAAATGCGGATAAATATTTAAGCGTTAATTGAAAATATGTATCTTAAGATGTGCATAACGTAGGTGACCATTATGATGATATACAGGGTGTTTGAAAACAGAGTGAGTATAGACCGGCACGCGGCCCTGACGTCACGCAGCTGCGGTGGCACTGTTGACGGCACTGCGCAGGCACAGACGCTTCACTTCGCGCGCATTCGGTTTCTGCGCACGCGCAGTGCCCACACCATGGTGTGGGCAAAGAGGGCTTGTTTGTAAACAGCGTGTCGGTCTATAGACAGGCGAGCTTATTTATGTTACACATTTTGGGAAAACCGGAGACGGGTTTTTCAAGAAGGTGTTACACGGCGTTTGTTTTAGTAAACCCAAATTATATATAAAAAAGAAGCAAGCTCAAGCTAGGGTATTTTTATTCCTCGGGCTAAGTTTCTGGTCGTGGCGGCCAACAGAAAGGAAGAAACATTGATAAATTAACTTATTAAATGAGCAGTTTTAATAAATGTTTACATTTTTTTTTTACTTATTGGCCTAACGTATTTGGAGAATTAAAGTTCGACCTCAAAACGGTCTAGCCGTGCCATAAAATTTTAAGAAAACATTTATAGTAGGCACTGCGTTGAAATAAATATCCCCCTTGTAATCATCTTCGAACTGAAACTTCAAGGGCTTCGAACTGATGCTAAGCTAATCGGCTTCAAACTGAAGCGAGGAGTGCCAGTTATACCCATTCCTGCGCCCTCGATTGACCGCCCAAGCGAAGCGGGCTGCAATAGTGTCGACTCACGAGTTCGCGTCATAACTGCACTGGCGCGCTTTGTTTCGGTTTGAAGTACCAGATTGTTCTAAGAAATACCGCCCGCGTAATAGAAGGTTTGAAATGCCACCCGGTTTAGGTTTGCAGTACTACCTGTTTGGAAAAAGTAACACCCGCGCATAAGTTGCTCCACCAGGCGGGTTATCTACACGGGTGTTATTTCTGCAAGAACGCGGAGAAGAAACGATGACTCACACAGCCACTTCCAGTCTACTATCCCGAAGCCAGCAAGGAGTCCAACTCCTTCTCCAATTCACCCTTGAAAGGGTATCTAGGGTTTTCTTTACCGCAGACTGCCTGGGGTGAGCTGTCACTGGGATGAATTGTCTTGCGGTAAAGTGACAGTACTTGAATAGTCCATTTATGCGTTGAAAATAAGATAAAGGATTATGAAGAGTCCGCGGGTCACATGAGCATGGGGAGTTCGGGCACAGAAAAGAAAACAGTACTACTCGATTAAATCGCTTTTGTAAGTGCGGGTGTAGGCCTATTTCCACTTCCTGTTTAACAATATGTGCGTCGGGTGCTTTCACTACAGCTGGAACTTGCACCGCAACCACGGGACGCCGCTCCACAAATGACAACAAACGCAAGGAATTGCCAGGGTTGCCAGGTTGGGCTTTAAATAGCCAAATTGGGCTAGTTTTATTTGCAGTTAGCGGGGAAAATTTGTTGTTGGCTTTTTGGCTTGTATTGGGCTACTTCTGACCCGTGCTTGGTACACCAAAATGCCTCAAAGCACTTGGGATTATAGGTCCAATTATGGTATTTTAGACTAAGTTACGTAATTATTTGACGCTTCAGTCTGTAAACCCTGAAAGGTACGTGACAGCAAGCAAAGTTGTCCGCTCTTTGCGCACCTTGTGCAATTTTTTAAATCCCGAATCCTGTCCGAATGCAAGTGTTTGCTGTTATTCCGCTATCTCAGCCAGTGACGGGGTGCGGCTCCAACAGCACCTGTTCTGTGTATTCTTTAGGCTGTCTGTTGATTGGCGTGCACCTATACTTTGTGTTTAAATCTGTATATTTTTCCCTTGACGTCGTTCTGGTTACCATTCCCCGATAGCGTCTCATTAATACAGTGGAACGTATGTTCCTTAGGTTACCACTGTCCAACGCTGCAGTAAAACGCGCGTTCAGCCAGGTAAACCTCACAAAGACGGACTTGCGAAGTAGAATGTTGATAGAAACACTGGAAAACATTTTGTATGTTAAATTCGGACTGTGGGGAAAAGAGCGGTGCTGCAATCTTCAGAGGTTTTTCTGACGTGTTTTAATACCGCAGTGATGTACCCCAACACTGCCGTTGGTTCTGCGAACTAGTGATGCTAGTGGTGGGAATATTTCTATTTGATGCATAAAAATATAATATGTCTTTTGTTTTTAAAATAAACGTTCCAAATGGCCAGTTTTGTTTCGCTATTTGCGGGCTACTTTTCTGGATCGACATTTGGCTATTTTTGGGCTATATCTCGTTGAAATTTGGCGGATCAGAGTAGAAACACCTGATAACCCTGGGAATTGCTCTAACAAGCAGTCACCGGCCAAGACCTCGTCTGCTAGTACTACGTCCAATTCACGATTTTCTGATAAGAACTAGCCTAACAGACTCAGCTGCCTATTGGTTTTTCTTGTCATGTCGTCCTGCGGAGCAATTCTTACATCAAATGAAGGTGCAGTGGATGCAGACAACGCATATGTCAGTGCTGAACCTTAGAAGCTAGACGCTCTAAAAAAAACAGAGTACGACCATCCTTACTCCTTTTTGACTGCTCATATCGGCAAAGCTTAAATAGAGCGGCACATCTGAGAGTTATCATAATAATAAAAAAAGTATCTAATGTTAAAAAAAAAGGAAAAACGGGCCGAGAACGCGCTAAATGCGTTTTTTTTTTGGTCTTTATTGCTTCACGCCGTCTCTTCGGCGCATTAAAACAACACAAAAACTCCACTAAAACACGCCACATTCTTTTTTAGTCTTGCAGCATAAAACAACCCACAATGATGGAATAGACGGCGCCAAAAACGAATAAGGCCAAAGGAGATCGGCGAGCTTCGTTTAATCTTCTGAAAAGTAAAAATGTGAAGCTCCCTGAACCGAGTCGAATTGGACAGTGATGCGACAAAGGCGACCATGTAAAGTGAGAAGCAAAAATGAGCAAAGAGCGTTTTATTCTGTTCAGACATGACACGCCTACAAAATAGACGGAGACACGAGGCAAAGCATCTCGCTCCCACGACGAATTGTCCAGACAACGTTGTAAATCATGTCCAAAGCGTGGAAGATATTTAGACACGCGTCCAGACCAGCGGGGATGGCTTTTGCATACTGCAACGAGCCTCAAAATACATTTTTTTAGAACACAAAAAAAAAGATTTTACTTACTACTTTTTTTTTTGTTAATAGCGCATTGAAAATAAAAAAAAAATAACATGGCAACCGTGATTGGCCGCTCCATATTATATCCGGCGTTCTTTTCGTTGCTTTTCTTTATACGGCGTTTGGTGTTTTTAACAAAATAATACGTTTTACAGCGTCACTGAGAGCAGCCATCGGCAGGAACGCTTTCGTTTTTATCCTGTGATGTAATATAAAAAGCTACATGAGACATTGATTAAAGTGCAGCTCACTCCAAACTGTGTGGTAGGCTGCTGCGTCACGTTCTCTTTACGCATGGTGCAAGATAAGCGAGGTAGAGGGGCTTAGAGCGATAAACTGGCATCCCGTTTACCAGGCAACAGTGATCCCTACTTGGCGGTCGCCATGTTGTACAACTTTGACCACTAGACACGTTACCTACCGAATCCTGAGGATTTTACAAAAAAAAAAAAGAAAAAGCTGAGCCGAGATTTGTATTGCGATCGCTGTAAAAACAATGATAAACTGTTTTTTTTTCAATACTGTTAGCCCCAGAGATCAGTGTCCAGCTTCGATAAAAACCCCTAATACAGCACCGCAGCTGACGGCATCAAGCGGAGGCATTGCGAAGCTGTCCGAGTTTTTGTCGTAAAAGCACATTTTGAACTTAAAACAAACAAAACATAACTTATCTCGTCGGTACTGTTATTTAAGATCAGTAAGCAATTATTTGTGCGCGGTACTTCGTTAAAATCTAGACGTAAAACTTTAAGGTCACGCGTCTAGTGGCCGAAAATGTGCAACATGGCGGCGGCCAAATGGGGGTAACTTTGAACTGCCAGGTTATCGCTCTAAGACCCTCTACCTCGTGGTGCAAGATACAGCCGCAGGGTGAAATTCTCGCTCGTTCGCAAACTAATGTTCATCTACGGAGTCCATCCTTAGCGGGTCTCGTTTCGATAGGGAGTTTTAGTAGACCGTGTTTCCCCCTTCACTAAGCCCTCCGCAACGAAGAAACCGCCACTGCGCCTGCGTGCCGATGGCCTTGGCTGTAGAGTTCCGGGTAGCGAAGGGGTTAGCGGAGGGGGAAACACGGTCTACTAAAACTCGATAATATATTCTTCCAGATGTAATAAGCATTGTACAGCATTACGATTGGTGCGGTTCGAACGGATCGAGTACTGCAAACAGGTTTAAATCAGTTCACATAAACTGGGCTGCCGTTCCTATAAACAGTTACAGGGTCATTGTCCATATACTGGAAGCAAAATGCTCTCTGCCCGTGGAAGGTAGCGGTATCTATAGACCGTTTTACTGAAATAGGGCGAGAGTAAAAAGGGGAAAGGGCTACCGGCGCTTTCCCCCTCACTGCATCGATAGAAACAGTGAACGTCCCGGATGAGAGGCTTGGTCGATATTGGCTGTCTGCGGTTCCCGAACTTGGTTCGCGCTTTCTTCTTTGTTTTAAAATCGCAAACGTAATTGGAGCCACGGGCTTCAATGGCGGCATTCCCGCAGCCATTGGGACACCATTGCTCGGTCATAGGGTGCACGAATAACGACAGAAAGCGTCGAATACTGTCCGAGGACCTATGTAGCCTGCAAGGAACCCGGCAAGGCGAGTGCAGCTGCAATATCTTTAAGCTCCATCACTTTCCACATGACCCCGATCTCCGGCGGCAGTGGATTGCGTCCGTAAACTGAAAATACGTTTCCTCAACGCCATCCTCTCGACTGTGCTCGGAACATTTTGTGAATGGAGCGCGCACCGAAAGCTGTACCGGCGGTGAACATGGGGTACACTCGCGAGGTGCGTGCAAGCTTTCTCGTGATAATTGTTGTTTAAGCTTGTAAAATTTTGTAACTGAATTTATCATAATATTGATAATTTGCAGTGGTGGCATTGACTCGAAGTTATCATCTACAACACTTATTTGAAGGCTCATCTCCGTCGCCGGGTGTGGCTGGAAATTGTTGAAAAGTTAGTTCTATCGGTTTTTCTGAATCGCGATCTCCTGCGCGATACCAGAGAGCCGGAAAAAGCGCTCCTTGGAGTGCCGCTGGTGGATTGTTTCCGTTGATTGTGCGCTTTGAAGCGCTGGATATTCGCTACAGGGTACGTCTTGTGTGTTTTCATTCTGAGTTTTCGAGCCCAGTGTGCACGTTTCTTTGTTCAAGTCATGGCATCCGCCAGGGCGGCGACGGGGGGAACAGCGGCAGCGAACGCGCCAGCGATAGAGATTTGAGGTGAGCACTCAAAACATTGCATCAAATAGTAAATAATTCGTGACTACTTTGAGGCTTTCTGCGGTTCAATATAAGTACATCTAGAACGTGTTCGTCGTTCATCCACAAGAAAATATAAGAACACGGACATGCAAGATAAAAGCATCGCAGCAAAACTGTCGGTGGCAGGGTGTTTACAAAAGTTAATTATGGTTCCCGTGTCGTGTATCACTTGTGGATTACTAAAAACGGCTACATTAAAATAGGTCCATTGAATGCAAAAATTGATAAATGGTTCATCATTTCCAGTCATGCGGAAAGCGATGAAGCTTAAAAACATTGCAGCCGCACTCGCTTTGCGAGATTTCATGCAAGCTACATAGGTCCTCAATCAGTATTCGACGCTTTCTGTAGTTATTCCGGCACCCTATCACCGAGCAATGGTGTCCCGATGACCGGGGGACTGTCGTCATCAAAGCCCGAGGCTCTATTTAGGTTTGCGAGTTTAAAACAGAGAAGAAAGCGTGAACGAAGTTCGGGCACTGCATACACGCAACACCGACCAAGCCTCTCTTCCCGGGACTTTCACTCTTTCTACAAACTCAGCGAGGGGGAAAGCGCCGGTAGCCCTTTCGCCTTTTCTCTCTCGCTCTCAAAATGGCGCTAGCCAGGATAAAACGGTCTATAGTTCCTGCGAGTCTGCTCTCCAAGTGTTTTGAGGAATGTTTAATGCTGAGTGGTTCAAAGGCCAAAAACAGGTGGTGCGGAACATGATTTGTTCCCTCGCTCACAATTGTTATTATATACGCATGACCTTGATGACCCGGTCGATAACCAGCGGCACAAGGAAAGGTTGTATTACCTCTAGTGAATGTTGGCGGTAACGCTTTACGAGAGAAGGCGTTACCGGTAACGCGTTAGTTTTTTCTCTAGCGTAGTAGCGAAATCGTTACCTTTCCAAAACAGTACCGCGTAACGTTCTTATGTTATTATTTTCTGTAACGGGTAACGTAATTAAGTTACTCGTTACATCTTCTCAATATTCTTCCCTAAGCCTGAAAAAAGTACAGAAATTTTTTACGTGTTTTTATACTTCGCTTAACCTTACTTAGTCCAGAAGCAGCCGACGCTACAAGCTGATGGGACCAAACAGACAGCGTCAAAAGGGCACCATCATGGTGTTCGCCATGTCTCTACATGTTCTAACATCGCTGAACCAACCATAAACAAAAGAGGCCCAGTGACTTGCGCTTTTAAAGTTGGTTGATAAATCCATTAGCTCGTAGCGTCTGCTGCGTCAAATCTTTACTCATTGCACCCATTTCATATACCTTTAAAATTTTGCCTCTCGTTTCTCCACGCAAAAAGTCCCACTTTAGAGACAAATTTCAAGGCCCACGCCCTTTGTCGCAGTGTTGAAAAACGCTGTCGCCAAAAAAGAAAACGCTGTTAAAGTCATTTTATAAATAAAAAGTAACGCAAAAGTGACGTGCGTTACCTTTGATCGGTAACGGCAATGGTAATGTAGTTAACGTGGGTAACGTAGGTCCTTAACGCGTTCCTCTATTTTGCAAGCAGCGAGTAACGTATTTAGTAACTTTTTTTTTTAGTAACGCCTACAACACTGCGTCTAACACTGCCAGCGATCAGAGCAGAGCAAAGAACGGGTATCTGTGCTTTGTTACAGGCGGAGCGCCGTCAAAGCCCCGATGAGATAGAACTAGGAACGCATATGCTAAAAGCACAAGTCACTGGGCCTCCCCTGTATATGATTGGCTTAACGAAGAGAGAACACGTTAAAAAAAATGACGAACACCATGGCCCTGCGCTTTTGAGCCAGACTTGGAGGTGCCCTGAGGAGGTTTCTGAGAACGCCTAAATATGGCGATAACTCACTCTGTCGACTCTAAGCATCCTAGAAATCCCTCAATCATGACGATACGCGGCCTATTTTCATATTAAAAAAAAACAATCAAGGATCGCAAAACCCGAGGTCATTTCCGGCAATGGGAGGAGCATGTTCCGAAACCAGGACCACTGAACTTAGTAAAAGATTCTCGCGACTCCGACCGGCGGAACCACGGAGTCACATCTCGAATGTCGAATGCGCGCAACTCGTTGCCCAAACAGCCCGGACTACCATTCAACCCAGCGAGCGAGCGCTCGAGAGCTGACGTTGGGACAGATCACTCCCGTGGAAAAACACACACACACAAAAAAACAAGCAGACAAACGACATGGTGCGCTGTTTTTGAGACGATTATCGCAGTGTTATTTTCCCTCTTCGCGAAAATAACATGGTTCGACTACTAATATTTGCTTTTATCATCTACTAAAGCATACACGTTTTGTAATAACAGCGTTCGCAATCTCAACGAAATGTCGCGTTTTCATTGGTCATATGTCGTCCTGGCTGCCGGAACAACGCTCCTCCCATCGCCGGAGATGACTTCGGTGTGTTCGATCTTTCATTGTTCTTTTTTTTAATAAGAAAATCGACCGCGAAGCGTTCTGATTTATGGATTGCTGGGATGCTAACAGCCCGCATAGTGAGTTATCGCAATATTTAGGCGATCTCAGAAACCTCTTCGAGGCACTTTTAAGACGAAACGAAGTGTAAGTGGTATTGATACACTCCATATAAAGTATAATATATATTTGTAAAGTTGTGAACTAACAAGAGCAACGAGGCCTTGTGGATGATCAGGTGCCCTTTGCGGTACACCCCCAGAATTCCATGAAACGCGTTTTTTTACGGTGCAATGCGTTTGTTTATTTTGAAACTTTTTATCACCTTCGTAAATCAAACTGATGTCGTTTTTCCCGGTACTTCTTAAAGAGATAGTAAAATCCTGTTGAGGGAAGTCCAATTTGTCGTGATTAAGCTGTTTTTTTTATGAACTTGCAGTGAGAATGCAACATTAGTAGGTCATTAGAGCAGAACAATATCGATCGTCACAATCTGTTTTTGACAGTTTAAGCTTGAGCAATGGTTACACCCACGAGCCTGTAACCGCATACTATTTTTTGCAACAAATAAGAAAAAAGATATGTGAGAAGTATATTAATAAAAGTGTACATGGCTCACTTATAGAGACTGTTGTGATTAGTCGGTCTAGAATTTTTAACGAGAAACTTGCGTTAGGCTTCATTAAGTCCTGTGTCGAAGTTGGTGTCCATGGCGCACTATTTCATAAAAGGCCGAGAGGTCGCATTGCGCCAGTGGGCAAATACGCCCCTGGTTCTTAAACTGTCACTGATTATAGTAGTATCAAAATGAAGTACTGAAGAACAGGTGATGAATATTTTCTTTCCCCACGTACTTCCAATAAAGGGTACCCTGTTCAAAAGGATTTTATGCATTTTTTGTGGAACTTAGTAAAAGGGGGTGCTGCCCGACGTGAAGAATCCGTCATACCTCAACACAAAGACATATCATGAAGAAACATAGCCCTCGGTAGACGTCAAGGCGGGTTTATTTGCATGAAATCTCCATAAACTTCCGAGATTTCGCCCTTGGAAAGCACGTGCAACTTTACTGGCGGAGCGGGGCGGCTTCAATCGTATACGTTACAAGCACTTCAGAGACAGAGTCATTCATAAAATCGATGCAATGTATTTTCTCGCGGCGGTCTTGGAAAGAGCAAAAAAGGTGAAGAGTGGAAGGCTCAAATAGTTTCAATTTCGTGAGCTGTATAAACTTCTCTTTGTCGAAAAAATAATATATAAACGCAGTAGATACAAATACACCCCTTAGGACGATGAGTATACAAAACTAGAAGGTCAGGTACATTAGGTTTGACTTTTTCCTAAAATAAAGTACGTAAATCAGTATTTGTTTAGGGCAATTATGTCCTTTGAGCGACTTCGTGCGGGTTAACCTCCGGTCGATTTCCAATTGCTTTCAAAGCTTCTTTGATGGGGTCTTAAAACAATAGACTTCCTCCTTTACGGTAGTTCTTCACTGATTTCTACTGACGGTAGGACGCGCTGAGCATCACCAAAGGCGTCACGAAAGAAAGTCAAAGTCAAATGCAAATTACTGTGAAGCCGAAAAAACATTCAGACCAAAGAAAGCATCGATTCTAAGAAAGAAATATCCGCGACGATCTTTCACGCTAAAATAAACATATATTCTAGACAAACTAAATATACTTAAAAATACAGGTAAACCCAAAGCAACGACTTTAGAAACCAATTTGGGTTTCTTTAAAACACATACCGTTATAACAGTAGCTTGTGAGAATGCTCAATTGACTATATGATAAAACGCAAGGTCCTCAGTAGGGGTCCATATCCCATGAGCGAATGACATTTTAGCGAATGACACTTTAGCGAAAAGAGGTAATTTGAGCAAATCGACATTTTATCGAATGACGTTTTAGCGAATATTGCTCATTTCAGCGAGCGACGTTTTAGCGAATAAGCGTATTTCGCTTATTTTTTCTTTACCGAAGCCGGAAATACTTGCATGACTTTTCCTTTCTTACTGCGAGGGAAAAAAACGACACGGAAATGCCTGTTTTGGTTTTAGTAAAAGAACGTAGCAATTTATTACGAGCCACCACAGCATGGAACCCCCAAAATACACATAGCTGAGCGGAAGCTGCACACCGACAAATAGCTAGCGACGGGTCAAAAGGGTTACCCGGGTCACCCGCGGTCACTACGACATGGTTACCTTTCACTGGAAAAATCCTGAAGAGGAGTGGCGCGGTATTACAGCTATCACTGCGCTCGTTGTAACTTCGACTCGTGCTTCTGTGATCCGAACAGAAGTTTGACAAACGGCGACGAAGCACAACACAGTTCACAGCCAGAATGTAATATCACGCAGTAGATTTACCACAGTTGGGAAATCGTACTACCATCAGCGGTATTAGAACATCCTATGTCATGAAACATTCACCCGGAACCATGTGCGTATCGAAGGAAAATAAATTGTGTTCGCTCAATCGATTCTAGGTTCCTAGATGACAGCTATAGCAACTCTCAGTCGATTATTTTTGCCACGTGACAAACTCCAGCGTTCTACTTTCGAACCTTTAGATCAACGGTACTTTAGGCTGAAACGAGGAATAGTTTCTTGAAAAGCGCACTTTGTTTAATTACTTTTTTTGAAAATACAAACCTAGTTTACAAAATTATAGCGCGACTTTTCAGACAAATCGTGATCTTTATGTATGAATGGATAAGTAAACCAATAGAGGCTGTATTTTGTTTTGCCAGACAGTAGCTTGCGCCATCTACCCTCAAACGTTTGCGACCATTTTTGTTTTTGCTACATTAATTTATTTTCCCCTATAACCGCTGCAATCATCACAGGGCAGGGGAAATAATCACCAGTCGGCTCAGTTGCTGAGGATGATTAACACTATTTTTGTAGCTACTTTCCTTGAATCAAGGCAACGCGCATCATGCCAACTTCCAAATTTGTTGTCTTCTTCGAATACTTTCTATCTTGCAAAACTAGCTGACACCAGTGACCAACTAGCAGGGGATCGGTGGCCGAGTCGGCTAGCGCACACCAGCTCGGGGCAAGTGGAGCGAAAGCTTGCGCTGTAGAACCCAGGGATCCTTAAATAGAGGGGCTTTAAAGATCCTGGGTTCAATCCTCACCCTTTGCCCGTTTTGATCTACTGGGTGGTGCAAGGAGCGGCCAGGCTCTTTAAATCGACCGCGAAATTCGGTTTCTTAACCTATCGCGTTCTGATTTTGTACAGCGTTGGCCACAGGTGGTTCATTTTTTTCTATAAAATTCTCAAAGGACGCGCTTGCCTGAGGAAAAAGTAAAAACAGAAAAAGGCTCAACTCCCATTGAAACGCAGCGAACCCAGCGGTCTTCAAACCATCAGTGGCTAAATTGCTCATCTACAGGGGGTAACAATGTCGCCATATTCTGGCAGACTAAACTCTTGTTGTATAAACAAGTAACGACTAATTTGTCTTTTTATTTGACCAACTAGCCAAAGATTTGCGGAAAGGTACTTCATAAAATAGTACGATGAAAATGTGAGCTCTCCACGTGCAAGTGTAGGTTTTTCTGGTGAATTTTACATCGACAACTTAGCTCGATCTGAACAAAAAGACACAAAAAAAACCTAAAAACAAAAACATAAAAATTCAACAAAAATACGGGGCTCAAGCTTGGGAATAAGTACAATCAAAACTTTCTTTTCTCCTTTTTTGCACGCCATTTATTGCGTGGGCCCAATGGATAAAAAGTAAAATGAATGACATTTACAACTTCTTGTAACGCCGATTTAGAGCGCAGCTCTTGAGTAAGAGGAGGGGAGGGCAACCCCTTCTCCTCATCCGTATCCTCTCCTCCTCCCCTCCTTCTTTCACTCGCGAAACACGCGTCGTCACGCGACGTTTCGGCGCGGTGCTGTGATGTTTCGGCACGTGACATGCACCGAAACGTCCCGGTGACTTTTCGTCACGGTGACAATTCGCCACGGTGACGTTTCGGCACCGCGCCGAAACGTCGCATTACCTTTCGGCGCGGTGCAATATAATACGTTTCCTAAAATGCACCGCTCGGGTACGCCGACGCCAACGGCGACGCCGCTCAAACCGGAAACGGGCGCCTAAGAGCTGCGCTCTAAAAATCGTCAAATTATGTTTGGTGTGCTATGGTGCTGTAATTCGTCATGAAGCTGCTAATAAGTGGCGGACATCTCTCTTGAGAACTATAAAATAAACACTTGCCTTCATCGAAAGTTAGAAATAAAGACGCTTATTTTTCTATGAGCATAGAGAAAAAATTAAACCATTTCGTGCTCCTAAAAAAAAAAAGGTTTTGTGAGTTTTTGGGACATTCGAACAAAACAATATATGAAAGCGAGATCAGACGGATTTCCCTCCTGCTGCGTCTCTGTTTAGCTCAAACAGCCAAATAGCCAACAAGAAAGGTTTTTTTTTTCTCAAAGAGAAAACCCTCCCTTTCAGTCAGTAGGAAAATAAATGTCTTTATTTCTAACTTTTGATTGAGGCTAGTGTTATTTTAAAATATTCTAAAAACTTATGTCACGCTTTCTTAAATTTCCTTCAAAGTATTGGGCCCGCGCGGTATGCGCAATATACATATACTCCGAATTAAAATGTGCTGATATAAAGATGTCCTTAGCGGGACGATTCACAAGATTTTATCTCCCCGTACTGCATTGATTCACATTAAGTGTTTGACATTAGTACGGCTAGGCGATAAAAATATAATGAGTGATTTAATTTTAGTGCGGACGCCCTTTGTGAAGTCTAGCAACGAAAGTCTCCTATGATAACCAATATTTCTGATAACGGCCAATCTGAAGAGGTAAATGAATTCGGGAATGAATGTAATTTTAAGCGCGACAAGTTGGCAGTTCAAAATCAGACATAGTCTGGGAAAACTGTTTTTGCAACGTGAAGTTGGACTGCCCTCTTTCTCACACGTGGATGCTGACAAGGCTGCACTGCAAGACACCATTGTGTATTCGAGGACGCACAAATAAACTAATAAAAAAATTGTTGATATATCACGGAATACCTTGGGCTTGTTCACTAGACTTGACGTTCAAAGACCCAGTCATGGCTGATGTGAGTTGATGCCTGGGTGGTGATCCTATGCGTAGCAGGGGAGGGGCTTCTCAGCTAGGTTTATTTTCCATATCTGGATCGAAGCATCTTGACCTATGTTCCGCAATTTAAAAATGTTTTTTTTTTTTTCGTGAATCGATTGCTTTTTTACA
Organism: Ixodes persulcatus; assembly: GCA_013358835.2. Classification (NCBI taxonomy): domain Eukaryota; kingdom Metazoa; phylum Arthropoda; class Arachnida; order Ixodida; family Ixodidae; genus Ixodes; species Ixodes persulcatus. The sequence goes on from JABSTQ010005280.1 coordinate 170,680, forward strand.
CGGACTAGATAACTGGCCACGCGGTACTCGCCACGGGCCTGACGGTGAGCCTCCTCGTACACACCGGGGTCATCCTTACTGCCATCAGTTTATGATCTTTTTCACTTCGCAATGTATCAGTATCTGTAGCGGTTAACAAATTTCATTAAGGGTGCTGTTTCACGCATTTGCGTCGAGTTAATATAGTTTAACGCAACGGGCGGGCGCTATCGCAGCGCAGAGAGATGGTAATTGATCACAGATCTTAAATCTCGTGCTCTAAGGCCACTGAAAGGCGCGCGTGATGCGCAGCGCTGCGCTCGACATTGGGGACTTTTAGCAAACCGTTACTGTGTTCCGCGTAACGCACTGCGCCAGAGCCTTCGAAGCATGCTTTTAAGAGCGCGCCCCACGGTCACTGTATCAGCCTGGTGAGCACTTGCTTCGAAGGCTCCGGAAGTGCGGTACCCGGAACACGGTAACGGTTTGCAAAAAGACCCCATAGAAGAACCTTTACAACGAAACGATCGGTACGAGCAGGTACGAGACGCTACGACGGGCTGCTATGGCATCAGATCCGCTGCACCAGGGTAATACCAGGGCACCCAAAACGAAACTGAATCTGATCTCGATGGTGTCGCATCAATCTTTTGAATGAAAGTACAATGAATATAAACACGTATTTTATTGCTAATGACAGTCTAAAACAAAATAAAAATGACTTATTTGAAAAAAAAAGTCTAGATGCTTCTATGTAAGCGAACACTGCAAAAACCGCACCGCCATCGGCATCATAAAATGGACGCAGCGTTGCATGGGCGTGATCCACTGATCTCTATTGTAGTAGAGATCAGTGGCGTGATCACTGATCTCTATTGTAGTAGGCTGGATCGCGAACCACGGCCTCTGGGGCCAAGTGTCGCCACCGGCGGCCATTGATTGACACCAGCCAATGCACGGGACTCTATGGGAAGAACGAAAAAAAGTGCCGTTTCCCCCGTTTCTAAGCTGTTGTCGGCACTGAAACTTTTTGGATGCTTTTCGACAAGCCCGTCAAATATCTCGCGTACAAACATTAAAACTGGCAGCCCTCGCAGTTCTTATAAATAAATATTTTGTGGTCGAGAGTGACTCCGCTGTAGTGCAGCTCAATGAGGCGAGAGTTACCTAGAGTTACGGCGGAGTCGGTGGCGGTTTCGTTGAGTTGGGTTTAGCAGACGACAAGCTCCAAGGCTTTGCTACGCGAAATTCGCTCACTCCCGGAAAGCCGCTGTCGAGATGAAACTTCTTTGTCATTCATCAACTTCTGGGCTTCCCCGAGGACGGTCTCATTGACGGCAAGTTCCTTTGTTTACTCCACTACGAGAGCAAGCTTGCCAGCTCAGCCGTAGGTGTTCCGGTACGTTTCATTTTTTTAATCGGCGTTCGAACTTTTGACAAATAGTGATTGGATCTCCAAGCACCCGACATAAGGATTGCAGCGCACCATAAAATACTCGCCTCCGAGCACAGCGTGCATGCTTCAATATGTTTACTTTTGTGCGTTTCTCCCACAGACTTGCGTGTATTGCCTGGTGTCAAGCAATGGCTGCCGGTGGCGACACCGACGGGCTCCCCATCCGCGATTCAGCCTACTACAATAGAGATCAGTGGGCGTGATGGCCGGATCTATGGGCCAGATGACCGCGCTTCGAAAGTGTGGGCACCGCGTACTGCGCGGGCACCTGCGATCGGCCAATATATATATACAGTATACTCCCGTTAAGGCGAACTCGCTTAAGCGGAATTCTCGGATATGCCGAACAAAGTAAGGACATTTGGTTGGTTTCCCACAGACGCAATGCAAAAAAAAAAAAAAAAAAATCGTTTAACATGAACCGCTTTGCGCGCGCATTTTGGATAACTCGAACTTTCACAGGTCCCCTTCGCGATGGCACTGCACCGACGGCGTCGCCGCGCATTGCGCCGGCCGAGGTGTATGCCAGATGTACCGTAAAAACCCGCATATAATACGAGTTTTTTTTTTTTTTCTTCTAATTTTCAGCTTTGATGAGGCGCAATCTAACGCTGTTTGGCATAGTTTCGGTTTCGAAGCAGTTTGGCGCTCAAAACAGCTATAATCATCATTAAACTCACAATGTCCGAGGCGCCACCATTTGTACGCAGTCGGGCTCGGCAATGGCGTCGGCGCGAAATCAATCGTCGGTCGCCTACAAAAGAAAAGTTCTTTTGGTTGCGGAAGACAACGGAAACAGTGCTGCCGGACGACAATTCGCCGTAAATGAGGGCAGCATTCGCGGATGGAGACGACACAAGCAAGCTCTGTTCGCGTGCAACGGAACGAGAAGAAGCTTTAGGAGCCCAAAGAATGGCGCGTTCGCTGACGTCGAGGCAAGTCTCAGCGACTATGTAAAAGAGCAACGTGAACGGCACCTCGCCGTAACTTTGTAAAAGAGCAGCGTGAACGGCACCTCGCCATAAACATCGAGCTGCTGTATGAGAACTTCGTCGAGCCGACATTGGGTTACTCGCTTTGAGTAATGCGCCGTGCCGGGTTTTCACTGCGTCGGCGCACGCTTGTCGCTCGCTCTTTCAAGAAGTGCGGGACTTCAAATGCGCTCGACGGCACTGAAGACTACTGCCTTTGGGAGGAGGCGTCGGACAAGGATTCTGATGAACGTGATGACAGTGATTAAGGTTCAATAATGAGATGTGTCCCAGGAACATGGGCCACTTGCCGTCTTTCATTGCTAGACACCGATTTGCACAGAGGAGGCGGCAGTCAAAAATTACCGAATAGATCGGTTCCCCCACCAGTGGTGTGTGAAACATTATTTCTTCTTCTTTTGGCATGGTAAGCCAAATAAATGTCCCATTTTAAGTATCTCTTCATTGTAGGCCTTTTCATTCTGTGTTTATTGGTCAACAGCAATGTAGACATGCCGAACATGAAATTAGGGCACTTCTGTTAAGGCGAACATCTGATAAATCGAAAATATTTTCAAGGTCCCTTCGTGTTCGTCTTAAAGGGATTCTACTGTAAAAGCAGCTACAATTTATAAAACTGCCTCTTTCTACAGTATTTCATGCTACGACCGTGTCTAGGTGTCTGCCCCTGCATTTTAAAACAGTAAGTCCTGCGAGCAGTCTCACATAGTCCAGCCATTGCGGCGATCGTAGACGCCGCTGTTTCGAAAACTCGTAAGCGGTCAGGTTGCAGTCGCACGCGGTATATTGCAAAGTTTACGTGAGAATGAAGCGAAAAGATAAAAGTTACAGGAATCAAGAGGCGCGGCTGACACAAAGGGCCATTCGCTAATCCGTCATTTGCTCAAATGAGCGCCGCCATTCGCTAAAGTGTCATTCGATCAAACGTAGGGGGCGGGGCTTCATTCGCTCAAACGTCATTCGATCAAGTGAGTGCCTCCCCCTCAGTAGGTAGCGCGGTTTCATCCTTAGTGCGTATCCATATGTGGTCAGGATTATCAGTCCCAGACGCAGCACCTTGGGAAAAATAGATGCAGACAACTACTCAGTTTGGAGATTGATAAAGAATATAGTTATAGTTTAGTCTCCATCTTGACAGTCTACAAACGTTTCGGCAGCCAGGAGTTGGGATGCCGCGGCGACAGCCACACTCGCGTTCTCTCGTGCTTTTTTTCTCCAGAACTTCTGCTCCTAAACGCCATGACCGTGACATGTGACAGCATGACGCTTCGACTTTGTCATGTCATCTGTTGCCACTTCTGGACCACAATTAATGCGTGGGTTGAATAGGACGCGAAACATACGAGTCGCAGACACGCTTCAGGCACAGAAGGTGAACTCTCCTGTTCGGAGGTTCCACCTGGATAAGAGCAACATCCGCGAGGCCTGCCGAAGACCCAGAGTGTTCCTGTCAAACGTATCTACCGGCGCCCACGGCAGTGTCGAAGCACCAGGGTGTGCCGGCCGGTACTGCGCTGTTCACTGAAACTACCCAGGCCTTGCTTTTTTAGAGCGCAGCTCTTAGGCGCCCGTTTCCGGCTTGAGCGGCGTCGGCGTCGCCGTCGGCGTCGGCGTAACCGCGCGGTGCATGATGGGTAAATTCCCCCGCTAAATTTTGCGGAACATTTTCCCCGCTAAATTTAGCGGAAAGTTTTCCCCGCTAAATCTAGCGGAAAATATTACCCGCTAAATTTAGCGGAAAATTTTCCCCGCAAGATCTAGCGGAAAATTTCCCCCGCTAAATTTAGCGGAAAATTTTCCCCGCTGAATTTAGCGAAAAGTTTTCCTCGCTAAATCTAGCGGAAAATATTACCCGCTAAATTTAACGGAAAATTTTCCCCGCAAGATCTAGCGGAAAATTTTCCCCGCTAAATTTAGCGAAAAGGTTTACCCGCTAAATTTAGCGGAAAATTTTGCCCGCTAAATCTATCGGAAAATTTTACCCGCTAAATTAAGCGGAAAATTTCCCCCGCTAAATCTAGCAGAAAATTTTCCCCGCTAAACTTAGCGGAAAATTTTCACGCTAAATCTAGCGTAAAATTTTCCCCGCTAGATTTAGCGGAAAATTTTCTCCGTCACGTGACCCCCCCAAGGTCACGTGACCCCCCCCCCCCCCCGTGCCTTCCCCTCCTCCTCAAGAGCTGCGCTCTAATTCGGCGTTACAGGGAGTTGTAAACGGCTTTCATTTTTTTGTCTGTCGTTGTGGTTTCATTTGAATAGTTGCCACTTCGGTCACAGACAGGTTAAGATAAGCGGGATATGAGTTATTATGATCACGCTTTTAGCTTTATAACTGGTTTGTTGGCGTTCTTATCGGCTGATATTTGCTGTAGTTGCATACGGAGCAATAATTGAAAAACTTGACATGTCCCGCGATTTTTAAGCAGCCGATAACTGTAGCTTGCTTGTTTTTTTTTGTTTTTTTTTTTTAGTGGGAGGGGTGGATACGTTGCTACTGGGAACATATTTAAAAGTAGACATTTCGGCAGAATTTCGCCTGGTTAGATAAGTAATATAAAAAGGGTACGTATGCTCTAATCAACTTCTTCATCCTGCCTGACATTTCGAGCTCGGCTCGGCTCCTTGTTCACGGGTGACTGACTATATGTGGGCCCAAAGGTCACAATCTGTAGTTGTCATTCCCTTCTTTCTGTCAGTATTGTTTTCTTCTGTTTTTGTGTGTGGCGTGTCGTAGTCCGTGTATATAGCTGCTTCGTAGCGTTCCGATGGACCTGTTCGGGTTTTTGTTCGTTTGTTCTATATGCCAAGATGCTAACAATAGCCGTCGCCTCCAGTTTTTTTCTTTGTAGAAGATAGGACCGATGTCGAAGACGATGACAAGGCCGGTCTGCTCAGCATGTTCCGCCAGCGCGTTGCATTGGATGTCTTTCGTCTTCACGCCATACATATGTCTGCGCAGTCGTTGGGGAAAGTGTTTCGTTTCCCCCACTTACAGGGCGTCTCATTCAGCACAAGGAATTCGGTAAACCAGCGCATAAGCCTTTTTTTTTGCCGGGGGGGGGGGGGGGGGGGGGGGGGGAAGACGATCTTTTGAAAGAGGCAAATATGGCCTACGGTTTAGTCGGGTTTACCAGTAACTGCGGTGCCCCACGGTCTTAGAGCACGGGCGAGGACCTCGCTCGTGCTAGGGAGGTTCGAGACGCACATCTGGCTGGAGGTGTTTCTGATCTTGGCTGCAGTTATGTGCCGTAGTTCCTTGTATATCTTGTTGGCGAATCTTATTGGGTAGTTGTTTTTTTACCGAGATCTCGTTTTGTAAGATCGACTTTCATTTTAAGCGACTTCTCTGTTCAGCAGACCGTGAGGGCGTGTCGAAAGATCGCCGACACAACAGAGGATTTGTGAGTTTTAGGGTGGTCTGTCGAGAAGTTTATGTAGCGACCGGTGTGCGTTGCTTTCCTTTGTACCTGAAAGGCTAAATGATGTCCTGTTTTTTTTCCACGGACACATCCAAAAATGGAAGGCAACCGTTTGACTAACGTTCGATTGTGAATTGAATGTCAGGTTTGACGGAACTGAATTGTTTTCAAAGTCGGTTGACTTCGCTGGCCTTGACAACACAGAAGCGAACATCCACATAACGTAGAAACAAGGTGAGATGGGGCAAAACATGCTTTCGGAATTTTGCTTGATGGCTTGCATTGTGAGGTTGACTATCATGACGGGCACAGAAGCGCCTATGGCTGTGCCACTATTTTGCTTGTAGAAACGACCAGCGAAAGAAAAGTAAGTGTTGTTCAGGCACAATTGTAGTAAGCGGCATATCTCATTAAACGAGAAGTGGGCTCTTTCAGGTAGAGTCATGTCTGACGTGAGTGCTGTTTTGATAACGGACACCACGAGTCGAATGAGAATGCTCATGAACGAGGCACAAGCGAAGTCCTCGCCCGCCCTCTGAGACCGAATGGCATCGTAGTTACATATAAGCCCGTCTCAAACATAAGCTATTATCTTCCTCTTCCAAAAGATAGTCAACCCAAAAAAGCTCAAGGGCTGGATTACCAAATTTCTCGTGCTGAATGTGACGCCTCGTATGTGGGGGAAACGAAGAACTTCCCCGATGGTCTGTGCAGGACATAAGTATGACGTGAAGAAGAAAGACATCAGAGGCAAGGACCTGGCGGAATATGCTGATAAGACCAGTCACAGCATCACCTTCGACAGCAGTTCCATCCTTGACAGAGGAAGAAATTGGAGGAGACGGCTCTTATTAGAATCGTCGCATATACAAAATGCAAGCAACAACCTGAACCGATCTAGTTGAAAGCTGTGAAGCATCATATATACACACAGGCTACGATGCGCCACAAACAAAAAATAAAAGAAGGAAACAATACTGACAGAATGAAGATGATAATAACGACCGATGGCTACCTTTGGGCACACATAGTACCCAAAGGTAGCAGACATTCACGAGTGTGCCTTTGTGCACACTCGTGAATAAGGTGCTGAGCCGGCTTCGAAACGTCGGGCACGACGAAGAAATTGGTTAGAGTCTTATAAGTGCCCCTTTCACAGTTCACACACAAACAAGCAATGTACTAAGACTTAGATGAAGTGAATGACAACAGGGCGCACATGACTGAGCTTCTCAACCTCATCTCGTTCTGTCTTCTTCTGTCCGTCGCCCTGACAATGTGCTGGGCCTGGTTTATCGCAGATCCTGTAGAATGGAGGGCGTTCTAAGGATGGGTGCTAGTTGAAAGTTTCGGACAAGCATTTTTAATGCGTTAGCCTTTGTGCCCTGCACATGCGCTTACCTTGGACTGGTTTGCAGCACACATATTTAAAGCTCGCAAGGTCGTCATGGGATGGCGCCACAGCCCCCCGGCCGTGGAGCTGGCTAGGAAACGTCTTCAAGCAGCGACAGATTGCGGCGGGGTGCATATTTTGGAAAGCAAAACGATAGCCTATAGGAGGCATGGCAACGAAGGCCGCACTGGATTGGCTGGTTAGAGGGAGCGACGCCGTCACGTAACACTTAGCAACCGAAGATCGCCGGCGATGTCCCCCTTCACCAATTTCGACGCCGCGCAGTGGGGGACGGCGGGTGTATCACTGGGGCGCGTGTTAATAACCCAACACGGCGCCTCAGTTCACGCCGCCTCGCGGCGATGGTCTGCGGATGGCTCATTATAAAATATTACCTCACTTTGGCCCACCAGTACACGCCGCTTCGCGGCACCCCGCCCGCGACCCAAGTACGCCCTAGCCCCGCTCTCTCCAACTGCACCTCGATTGCTATACTTAGTATCAGCTTCGGTCCGAGCGCGGCCGATGTTAAGATCCGAAGGGCCAATCAAACAGCGAAAGAGGCACAACGGCATGGCGTGCTCTCTGCAGTTGATAGGACCAGCCGGTATTCGTCGTCTCTCTGTGCACTGCTCCTCCGCCGGCTAGTCCCATCAAGCGCAGAGAGCACGCCATGACGTTGCCTTTTTTGCGCTGTTTCATTGGCCCTTCGGATCATAACATCGCCCGCGCTCGGACCAAAGCTGAAACGAAGTATTGGTGTTACGTTCCGCCGTTGCTTTCTATACCCAGCCAATCCGGTGCGACCGATATTGCTATGCGTCCTATCGCCTTGCCTCGCCAAATGAGCGGCGGGGGAGCGGGTGCGCGCTTTGAACGCCATCAGAAGCTCCTGCCGCCAGTTTTGGAGACTGTGGAAGCACACAGGCTGCGACTCCGTTCTTCGGCCTGCCATGCAGTTCTTGACGCGTTGTCGTCTTACCATGTCACCGGGCCATAAGCGCATTGTCGTCGCCACTGCATGCACTGCATGTACGCATAGATACCAAATGGCTCTTTTATTTTCTGCGCATCGCGTGCACGTTCTTCATGCACACGCTAAGTGAGCTTGATCTGCTTGCACCAGGAAGTAAAGGGGTTTCGGGAATGTTCGCTCCCCGGAAAAGTTCTGAAAGGCTGCATTTACCGTGCTTTGTTATTCAGGGTGTTTCACGAAAGGTGGACAAATACGATATTGTGAAAACTACGCGTCGCAACAGAAAAAGGCTTCTGTCGCTTTGGTCCTGGGCCAGGGGCCTATTTAAGAAAACTATTAAAGTCCGGGATAATTAAGTTGTTGATGCTTTTTGCGTAATTAACTATTTTAGTATTGTGTTTAAGGGCATGGTTTCAATTAGAAACTTACACAGCATCATCGAAAAACACTAAATCAAGAAATTGCAGAATGATAGAAGGCACGCGAAGTATTTTACAGATTTCTGAAAAACCGCACAAATTCGACGGGTTTTTAAGTTTCGGTTTGCAATTCAAACGCATCTCGGCCTCGGCGGCACCTTGCCCCGCGGAGAAAGAGTGCAACCAACCTCTTCTGCGCTGTCATCGCGCGACGCAGCAGAGGTTGGTTCCACTATTTCTCCACCGGGCGCGGTGTCGTCGGGGCCGAGATGCGCAGTCAACTTCCTCTGGCCGGGGTGGGGTGGGCGTCCTGGTCCGGATGGTGACGACCGATGATGGTGCTCGCCCGATGACAACAGCCCCCCGGGAAGTTGATATAAAAAAACTAAAAGTTGTTCGATCCCGCTGAACACATTGCGACGTCGGTTGGCTTTACAGTGGCCAATGTGGCCACGTTTATTATGAAACAAACAACTCAACAGTCATTAGTTAAAACTCCAAAATTATACGAAAACAAAACAACTCAACAGTC
>JABSTQ010005281.1:0-28401 GCA_013358835.2 Ixodes persulcatus
CCCATATTGCGCCAAACAAAGGTTTTTCCACAGGGCTTAGAGGTGTAATCTAAAATAACTGCAAGTTACAGCTGGTGTAAAAGGCCAATGTTATGAAGGAAATTTAAAACTCGATCGAATGGTACCAATGGTTGATTGCCAAGCAGAAAATATGGATGAAAGGGGAGATGATCTCGAAAAAGTTCTGGAAACCATTTTCGGCGCTCTTGGTTTAAAGCTTTGCAATGCCACAGGATGTGCAAAACAGTCATATCTTTCCCACATTTGTCGCAGAGTTTAACATCCTCACCACAGAGCAGGTGCAAATGAGTCAAACGGGTATGACCAATTCTTAAGCGGCAAAGGAGAACCTCAACCCGACGGACTTTATGGAAGGAACTCTCCCATACCTCCAGTTGGGGCTTGATATTGTGAAGCTTGTTCTCTTTTTCCAAATTCCACTCCAACTGCCATGACTTCATAATCGATTTCTGTATGATCGGCTTCAGGTCTTGGTGTGGCAGGCCAAGAGGGAGTTTTGGGTAATCTTTTGCAGAGGCAGCAAGCAAGTCTGCTTTTTCATTGCCGGAAATACGCACGTGGCTTGGGACCCAGCAGAATTTGATCTGGTGTCCTAGTTGAAGTGCTCGGTTTAGCCGTACCCGAAGACATTGCACGAGAAGGTTCTTGCTGTCTGCTAAGGACGAAACGGCAAGAAGAACGCTTTGGGAGTCGACAAATAGAATTGCTTTCATGATATTGTTCTCTAATAAGTACTCAACAGCCATTAAAATACCATACAATTCGGCAGTAAAAATATTTGCAAGAGTGTGGAGCTGTCGAACTTTCCTGAAGGAAATGGAATAAACTGCACACCCCACAAACGTTGAGGTTTTCGATCCATCAGTGTAAAAATGCGAGTAGTCCTTGTATTTGTGTTCTAAATCGGCAAACTCCTGCTGAAGAACGAGTGGAGAAATAGCTCTCTTTCTGTACTTGGACAGTGACCAGTCACAAGAGATTGGCAGAAGGTCCCAAGGCGCAACTCTCTCATTGCTCCTCAGCAAAGCAGCCTCACTAAAGGGGAGATGGAGCGATGTTGCCATGCTCTGCACTCTGAAACTCAGGGGCCGAACAATGCTCGGCTTGCTTTCAAAGAGTCGGAAGGATGTAGAAGGCTGAAGTGCATCAAAAGTAGGATGTTGAGGATAGCTGTATATCCTGTAAGCATAACAAAGACTCAAATATTGCCTTCGTCTTTCCAAGGACATTTGATGTGTATCAGCATACAGGCTAAGCACAGGTGATGTTCGAAATGCTCCCGTGGCAAGTCTGAGCCCCAGATGATGAACAGGGTCCAACATTTTTAGGGCAGACGGACGTGCCGACCCATAAACGATTGCGCCATAGTCCAGGCGGGAGCGCACCACGGAGTTATAAAGTCGCAAGAGACACCGTCTGTCAGACCCCCAGGACGTATGCGACAACACTTTGAGGATGTTTGATGAACGTAGGCACTTACGTTTCAACTCTTTCAAGTGGGGTATAAAAGTAAGCTTTTTATCGAATATTATTCCTAGAAACTTGTGGGCGACTGTCTTTTCAGGAGAGAACCTGAAGCCATTTTGATCAGCCCACTTGCTCATCTTATTGATTGTGAGCTGCAATTGTCGTTCACAGCTGGACAGGTTACAAGAGGAAAACAGTATCTGTACATCGTCCACATACATTGAGTAGGATACAGATGGTGGTATAACCTGAGCCAGACTATTAATCTTCACAGCAAAGAGTGTAACGCTTAATACTCCACCCTGAGGGACACCATTCTCCTGGAGAAAAACATCCCACAAGACGGAGCCCAAGCGCACTTGGAAGGTCCAGCCCGTCAAGAAACTTTGAATGCAGCGAAGCATGCGACCTCGGACACCATATGAGTACAAGTCTCGAAGGACCCCATATTTCCAAGTCGTGTCATAAGCCTTTTGTAGATCAAAGAAGACAGAAACACAGTGCTGGCGATGGACAAATGCTTCCCGAATAGAAGTTTCCAGGCGGACAAGGTGGTCTATCGTGGAACGACCCGCTCGGAAGCCGCACTGATTTGTATCAAACACACCCTCTGCCTCTAAAAAGTGTACAAGACGGCGATTAATGAGTCTCTCATAGGTTTTGCCCAAGCAGCTTGTTAGTGCAATTGGGCGGTAGCTTGTCGGTAAAGAGGGGTCTTAGCTAGGTTTCATGAGAGGGATTATGTGTGCCTTTTTCCAACAGTCAGGAAAACAAGCAGCATCCCACAGTAAGTTAAAAAAGGTGAGCAAACTGTTTAGAGATTCAGACGACAGTCTCCTTAGCATCGCGTATTGAATCCTATCCGGCCCAGCCGCAGATTCTTTTTTGACGTCAAGAGCCAATTCAAGCTCACACCGTGTAAATGGCTTGTTATAAGGAACACCCTGGGTACCAGAAAAAGAAATAGCTTGTTTTTCTGCTGTTGCTCTAAACCTCTTAAAGGATTCACTATAGTTGGTTGAGTTAGAGACTTCCTGGAAGTGTTCACCAAGAACATTTGCTTGTTCCTTAAGGGATGTTGCTGATGGAAAAAGGGGTATCCTGAAAGACCGATAGTCTCCCCTAATCTTCCTGAGACGATCCCACACTTCCTTTGAAGAAACAAAGCTGCTCAAAGAGGTGACATATTTTCTCCAAGAACTGCCTTTGGCTCGCCTTCGCGTCCAGCGAGCTTTGGCTCTTCTTTTCTTGAATTCAAGCAGATTCCGTGGAGTGGGATATCGTCTAAAGATGCACCACGCCTTGTTTTGTGACTTTCGTGTTTTGGTGCAGTCATCATTCCACCACGGCTTGCACTTTTTGGGGAGTCGTCCAGAGGTCTGGGGAATGCTGCGTGATGCGGCATCTATAATCACTTCAGTAACGTACAGCGTGGCATCTTCAGGGCTCAAATTAACAAGGACAGATGAATCAATAAAAGCCTCTAAACAAAAAAGAGACCAATCAGCCTTTTCCAATTTCCACCTTGGAAGTCGTGTCGGAATAGAAGGAATCGGCATCGTGCTTTCCAGAACAATGGGGAAATGATCACTCCCAAAAGGGTTATTTAAAACCTTCCACGAAAAGCATGGAAGTAAAATCGGTGATGCAATAGAAAGGTCAATGGATGTAAAAGATTGATGAGCTGCACTAAAAAATGTGGGTTCCCTCCCATTAAAAAGACACAACCCAGATGATAATAAAAAACGCTCTATGACACCTCCACGTGAATCCTGGCGAGCACTACCCCACAAGGGGTGGTGGGCATTAAAATCGCCTAAAATTAAAAAAGGTTGAGGTAATTGTTTTACAAGAGACTCAAGTTCACTGATATGCAGAGGAGAGTTAGGTGGCAAATAAAGAGAAACTACCGTGATCAAACGGTCAACAAGAAGGCGCACCGCTACAGCCTCTAAGGGCGTAGAAAGGGGGACCTCCGAACAAGCAACACCACTCTGCACCACTAGTGCCACTCCTCCCGACACATTAGGGGAGAGTCTATCCTTCCTAAAAACTTGGTGCCGACGTAAAATCTGTGTATGAGTGTTATTTAAATGTGTTTCTTGAAGGCTGAGTGCAATTGGTCTCAGCTCATCCATAAAATAATGTACATCGTCTATATTTCTGATTAGGCCACGGCAGTTCCACTGCATAAAATGAAATTTAGTCATCGTTTTAAAAAGGAGTTAAAATATGAATAAAGAAGAAACACTGGGAGAATAAATAAAAGTTCCAAAGCTGCCGCATGTGGCAAAAATTAAGTTACAATCTCACGTTGGAGGGATCACAGGTTTTTTTCCTTTGTGTTTACACTTAGAAGTCTGCCACTCCATGTCGTCCTGGTCAGACGCATGAGTGGAGACTTCTCCACACTCATCCATGGCCTCAGTTTCCTGAGGCGAGGCTTTTCCTCTAAGTTTGTTCGGGTTTGGGGAACGGGGCGCCATGCCTCGCCCGCGACCAGACCCAGCCAAAGAGGCAGAGGAGGTGCTGGGCGAAGCGTCGGCCAAGTCCACCCGTTCCTGTCCTTTAGGTGCTGCAGGAGCGGCACGAGAGCCATGCCGCTCCTTCGATGATGCTCTCTCCAGGGAGTGTGGGCGAGAGTGTCGACCCTTCTCCCTGGAAGGAGACTGCGGAGGAGGGACGGTTGTAGTAGCCACCGGCCCATCCTGGGTCTGGGAAACAGCCTGAGAGGACAAAGGCTGTTGTCCCGTTGGATTGCGAAGGTTCGCACTCTGGCTGGGAGGGTCGGTGGACCGCCCAGCCGAGATTGCACGCCCCGGAAGCTGAATCTTCAGCTGGGGGGTGGGGGACTGCAGTGGCCTCCCATAGTCCAAAAAGGATGTCTGGGTGGCCGCTGCTACCATCAGTGGTGCAGGTCCCCGCTGCACCACCTCTGCAAAACTGCCTTTACGCAAGAATCCGAAGCGACGACGAGCCTCTGGGTAGGAGAGGTTTTCCTTGACTTTAAGTGCAAGTACCTCCTTCTCCTCCTTCCACGTTCTGCAGGATCGAGAATATGCAGGGTGGGGATCACCACAGTTCACACAGTGCACGTCGTTGGTGCAAGAATCTGTGGGGTGGTCACTCTTGGCACATTTTGCACAAGTGGCTTTTCCACGGCACTGCTGGGAACCGTGGCCAAACCTCTGGCATTTAAAACACCTTCGAGGATTAGGCACATAGGGCCGAACCCTGCAGTGGAGATAGCCAGCTTTCACGGACTCTGGAAGTGTAGCAGACTCAAACGTCAAGACTAGGTGTTTTGTTTTAAGTTCTGTGCCATCACGACGAATTGTGATTCGCCGTGCAGCGACAACTCCTTGGCTAGACAGGCCCTCCACCAGCTCTGCGTCAGATGAGTCCAGCAGGTCGTCCTCGGAAATTACTCCTTGGACAGTGTTCAATCTGCGGTGAGGGGTAACACTGACTTCATAGTCTGATATAGAGTTAAGACGTAAAAGGGCATCGCACTGCTGCTTTGTACTAATTTCCACAAGAAGGTCTCCGGACGCCATTTTCTTTGCATTGAAGTTTTTGCCAACAACTCTTTCTAGTGCTTTAGCTACAAGGAATGGGGAGAGTTTGCCCAGTGGCTTTTCATTCTCAGAATGAAGAGCTAGAAACCTTGTAAATTTTTCAGAAACAGAGGACTTTTCAGATGGGAACGGTACTTCGGTCCGGACCCTTTTCGGGGCCCGATCAGAGGGTTTTTTTGTTTGCAGACCCATAAAGATGGGAAGAAAATTCAGTGCCCGGGTGCACCGCCCACCACGGAGCCCAACGAGGGGGTAGGTAATGTGCCATAGCAAGAAAGGCTTGGCTGACACAATTACTCTACCAGTGCTGCCCGGGCACTATACCCTAGTGTGGTTGCAGGGACAGGACCTGTTTCCACTCAAGGTTGGCCCTTGCCGCCTAAGGAGGTGAAAAAGGAAGGAAGAGAGTGTAGGAGAAAAGAAAAAGAGGTGGGAGGAAAAGTGAAAGAAGGAAGAAGAGGGTAGAAGAGGCGACTGACTGAATCATCCTGGTCGGGCCAAGCCAGGACACCCGTCTACGAGAAGCAGGGGCCGAAGCGGTGTATTGCCTCGCCCGGGGGGCCCCGAAGGGTCCAAACATACCCCGGGCTCAACTCAACCACCAGGGTCCCCCTTTCCCCGGACACGGGTACGCCACGCACAGCCAGACGTGGGTGGGCGAACCCACATGGCTCGGGGTTCGTAGTGACGCCACTCGCCAAGCACCTACCAAGGCAGGTGCCCCCTGCGTGCGGGTATGGTGGCCCACGTAGCTGGGGTCCGTGGAGGCGCCACTCTCCAAACACCTGCTTTCACAGGTGCCCCCTGCGGGGCCCAGCTAAACGAGGCAGCAAGGATGGGAAGACGTCAACATAAACGAACACTTGGAATCCCAAAAGCGTGATGAGGTGCGAGAGCTGATTGAGGACTTCAAAGATATATTTTCGAACCTTCCGGGCAGGACGAGTCTGCTGACCTGTGACCTTCAACTGACCACGTCCCGACCAATACATGTGAAGCAGTACCCACTACCGCTGTCGGTCCAGGAGACAGTCGAGCATGAAATCGACGAGATGTTGGGGCTGGACGTGATTGAGCGATGTACCTCATCATACAACGCGCCAGTGGTAATAATAAAGGAAAAAGACGGGTCAAACAGGTTTTGCATTGACTACAGGAGGCTCAATGACGTGACCAAGCCCGATTCAGAGCCAATACCACGGATCGACGTCACGTTTGCTAAGGCGGGACAGAAGCGCTTCTTCTCGAAGCTCGATGTAGCAAAAGGGTACTGGCAGATACCTATGACAGAAGAGGCCAAGGAAAAGACGGCCTTCTCTTCAACGAGTGGGCTTTACCAATTCAAGGTCATGCCCTTTGGCTTAAGAACGGCTTCTGCGACATTCACCAAACTGATGCGAAAATTGTTAGACGGCATCCCAGATGCACACCATTACATCGACGACATCCTGATCGCCACAAGCTCGTGGAGAGAGCACGTTGAAACGCTCCGCTGCATTTTTAGGCGCCTGCGCGAGGCTAATATTACCGTAAAGCCAAATAAATGTGAAGTGGGCTTTAAGGAGATCAGCTTTCTGGGGCACGAGATCGGAATGGGAAGGATATCACCGGACCCTAGGATCATTGAACGGATTCAAGACGTGCCAAGACCGCGAACGAAACGACAAGTGAGATCGTTCCTTGGACGCACGGGGTTCTACCGCGAGTTCGTAGAGGACTATGCGGGTCTTGCCGCGCCGTTAGTAGACCTCACCAGAAAAGGAGCCCGCAATGAGGTTGAGTGGGGGCCGGAGCAAGAGGAGGCCTTCAATGAACTAAATATCAAGCTGGGACATCCTCCCATCTTGTTGGCACCAGACCCCGAGAAGGAGTTCGTGCTAAGGACAGACGCGTCTGGCGCGAGTCTGGGTGCAGTGATGCTTCAAGAGAAGGATGGAATGCTACATCCCGTGGCGTACGCCAGTAGAAAGGTCAGCACCGCAGAAAAGAACTACGCAACGATAGAAAAGGAATGTCTGGCGTTGGTATGGGCCGTTGCCAGATTTAGGTTGCTTCTGTACGGCAGAACTTTTCGAGTTCAGACCGACCACCAACCACTAGAATTCCTGAACAAAGCTAAGCATACAAATAGGCGGGTGATGAGGTGGAGTATGGCTTTGCAAGAACATAGCTTTCACGTGGAATACATTAAGGGCAGGGATAACGTGGGAGCAGACTTTCTAAGCCGCCTTTAGAAGTTTATTTTTCTTTTAAACTAAGATTTGTTGTTAGGGATAACTCGTCGAGACCCGAAAAAGGATGGGCTCCCTCAATGTATATTTCTTTTGGTGTTGTATGTGTGTCAATGTCTTTTGTCAGTCTTAAGACGGGGCTTGTGCATACGTGTGTGACTACAGTGAGTTCGCACAGAAGAAATCCTCGATTTGAATGTGGATGGAGATCGGTCCCTCCGGCCAAGAGTGGTGCGGTGCAACCGGACGTCGTGGCAAGGTCATCGAGAAGGTCGTGTCGTGAAAGTGCCGTGTAGGAGGATTGTGGGGGTGGCTTGTGCTCGGTGACGTCAGGATGGAGTTCTCGGAAGTACCAGGCATCAAGAAAGAAAAGTTTACGTTATAAACTTCTTGAAGTTGGGGGGTGTCATGGTTCTGTGGAAGGAAGAACGTGAAGGACGAAGTGACGGGTGCAAAAAAGGGCGTGAAGAGCACGAACCGCGACGTTCGGCAGCTGCTTGAAGGATCTTGCCGGCTGCGTCCCGGTATCGACGACTTGAACCAGAACCCGCCACTACGCACGGTGTGGCTGGAACAGCGGAGGTATGAGCATCTACGCCACCTCAAAACCGTCCCTGGACTGAGCATCTACACCACCTCAACACCGTCCCTGGACTGAGCGTCTACAGAAGCCAGGAACCGAGCCTCGCCACGACATATGCCGGTGAATCTCTAGGACGATAGCCCCGTAGTTGGAACTGCGTATTTCTTTCTTATGACTTTGCTTGTAGTCTTATTACGCCTTTTTTTCTCTATTCTGATATTTCTGTTGTGTGTGAAAATATATGCTCTGCTTTTTTTTTTAACTCTCTGTCTCCCGACCCTTTTCTTACCAACCCCGGACGAGCCTGTGACAACAGCCCAACTTGTAGACAAGGGATGCGGTAACAACCAAGGAGCGCAAAGCAGATTGAACCCATGTAGCCTAAAAGAACGCAAAATCACCAGGCAACTCATCTGTTTATGTGTTTTTTTTCGTCTAGTACCAATTCTTTCCTATTTTATCGGTCAAAACAAAAATATCACGCAGTGACGATTTCCACAAAAAAGCGCGCATCACATATCTAACTCAGAAATGTCGAGGGGAGCACCCCTCGTGGCTACCTGAAAGCAATATTATGCACTGCCATCTGTGGAATATTGCGCCAAACCTTAGGTATACGGGTTTGGTTTGCAGAGAGTGGCACTTTAAGTGTGTGTGTGTGTGTGTTGAAAGATTTTGCTCGAGTAAGTTTAGTTTGTAAAATATCGGTACACAAATATGCACCAGCTTTTGGCACCTTTGTGGCAAATTGTAGCCCTATACGGTAAGGAACTGATTATACTGTCCTTTAAAAAGACCATCGATGCATTTGACTCACGCTAAAGATAAAGCTTTGAAATGAAAGAACTAAAAGCGTAGAATACGCCAGCTGTATCTTTATCGCAATTCGAATCACAAACGCAGAACCTTCGCCATTGCCGCTAAGGTTGCCGTTAGTTCAGTCTATCTTCACGTCGGCCAGGTCTTCATTGATGCAGCTAAAAGGTCCAAATGCGTCTAAGTTTACGCCTTATTAAAGGCGATATGTTTAGATGCGCGCAGTTTTTTATTTTGTATTGCCCTTCTCTTACTTGCCCGCTAGAATACGCTGTCGGCTCACGAAATGATGTACAAACGATGAGTAAAATGGGATCCCTAAGGGACTCCAGGTCAGTGTTCCAAAATTTACTCGATCCGAAGTTTTCCTACCGTGGCGTTTTAAAACTTACTAGCGCTTACTCGAAGACATCACACTGTTAAAAAAAATCTCTCTACAGAGAAAATAATGAAACATGTCCCGTCTTTCGGCAGTACATCCAATATATCGTTTTTGTTCAAAAACAAGAACTGTACCGTAGAAACGCAAATGAGCTATTTAGCTAATGCAAGGCCAAGATTCTAAAACATTCGGGCTAGTTTCAAAACTTGCACCACGCGGCGCTTAAAACCCCTTTTTTTAGAGTAACTGTATAGGCTCTGCTTGCAGAAGTACACGTAGCAGAGCGCGTTGAAAAACTACATAATACAACGAATCTACAGAATACAAGCTACAGAATACAAGCTACGCTCGTGTTTGTTTCTCTCTCTTGTGTCCGTCTTTTTTGCGCAAAACCATGTATCCATACAGAATACAAGCAACGATCATAAATGTTCGTTGCTCATTGACAAAACTGTGTGTGTCATGTGTTCGTCCTTATGTGTTTTTTTCTTTCTGTGTATTCTCTGCTTACAGAGCCGGAGTATCGCGTTCCTTTCCTTTCGCCGCCATCTCCCTATTGGCGGAGGTGTAGTCACGTGGGTAGAACTGCATCCGACCTTGATCGGGAAAAGCAGCATTGCAGAGTGCCGAGTTTCGGGGGGAACATATTTTCCGCTTTGCGTTCGCAAAATATAGATCCTAGACTAAAATCGAACAAACCGAAAGCTTACTAAATTATTGAACATTATGTGCAGCAACTAGGTACAGTACAATCGCGTTCTTTTTATAGACCCCTTTCGAAATACTGCCCTCTGTTGGCAGCTGTGGAATCCCTGCACAATGATGGACTAAAACCGCAACGTAACGGCACGCGTATATACATTTCGCCGGGGTCCATATCACATGAGCGAATGACATTTGAGCGAATTGACGTTTTAGCGAATAACGGGGGTGCGCGTTAACCCATCCGCCGCGCTGCGCTTACGCCGCTTCGCGGCGACAGTCTGTGTCGGCTCATTACAAAAATGTGAACCCATTTGGCCCACCCGAAAACGCCGCTTCGCGGCGTCCGACAATTCGCTAAAGTGTCATTCGGTGAAACGTGGGCGTTCGCTAAAATGTCATTCGATCAAGTGAGTGCCTCCCGTGCTCTGCCTAGGTTCGCTGGTTGTAATAATAATAATAATAATAATAATAATATCTTTATTTCCATCAATCTTGATGGGGGAGCCCGAAGAAAAAAGCTGCGATATGCAGCTTGACTGGTCCTCGGTCCCCTTACAGTGGTCAACGGCAAGCATCAAAGAAACAAAGATGAAAATCACATCATGTAGCAGCTGAAGGTATTGTTAACAGAAAAAGAAAACAAATAACGTGCTATGAAAAGAATGCATCATGTACAAAAATATCCACGCAAGTCTTTGAAAGTCAAGTTTTCGAGGAAAACATTACTAGCGCAAAAAGTATTTAACAAATTTGGAAGAGTAAATTGGAGCATCTGAGAGCCATAGTTCGTTCGCTGAGAGTCACGGGCGTGTTGTCTACTGTGAGAGCGTCGATCTCACTTCTAAATTTTCAGTTTTCTGGATTACACACTCGCAGCGTACCTTTGACTTCGGCGGGGCCGGCGTGGCAGCCACAGCAGCCCAAAGGCGCCGGCGGCGTCTGCTCGCGGCCGGCGCCCGGACAGCCGGGCGCGTACCACGTGACTACAAGGGCCAATCACGGCGGCCTCTCTCCCTCTTTCCTCCTCTCTCTCTCTTTTTCCTCCTCGCGGCTCTGTGCTCTCGGCGAAATGTATATACGCTAACGGCACACTTTATGCGTTTGTTTGGAGTAGAAGAAAAAAACACACCCACAGAAAAAGGTGATGAGCGCAGTGACGTTGCGCTTTCCCCGCTGTTCGATTGGCTCGTCTGCTACGTTGGCCACCGCGCTCCGAACGTTCGCTATCTCATGAAATGACTTGCACGTTCCACGACGCCAGTTTTTCCGCCATTGTGCAGTGGTTCCGACCTTCTAATAATTGGCACGCGAATTTCAAAAGGGGTCGCGAGCGATGTTTTAGAACATCCGTTTCCAAGGTATGGGAAGCAGACGACACGACGACGATCGCGTTGCCCGCGTCTGCGGTTCTAGCGGAGTGATACGCGATACGCGACCGGCACATCCGGCCATCTTGGAGAGTCGGCGAGTTCTTATTCGAAAGCGAGGAGACGGCTTTTTCGTCAGCCGCAGCGTTGTTTACTGCAATGAGTTTTGCATGCGCGTAGAAAGAGCCCCGTGAAAATGACAGGCGTTAGTGTTACGAAGTGCACAATTCGCGCGGACAGCGGCGAGTGTTTGTACAGGATTCCGACGGCGAAAAACGTTGTGAGACACTGCCTCGTCTGGCTTTTGGGTATGGGGAGGAGATCGCCAGCTCGTATTTCCGTATGGGAAGGAGATCGGCAACAGCGACTTGACAATACTTCACCACGACACGACACCACCGCGACCGTGGAGTCGTAGATACCACACACCACGACGGCGCGCGACCCGCATACCACACACCACGACGGCGCGCGACCCGCGGGCGCGATTTTTGCAATCCAGAAGGAAACAAGAAACGACGGAACGACGATGACGGCAGAGGAACGGCTCGTCGCCGCACTATTTTCCTTACGATGGATGGATGAATACGGCTGAGCCCTTTGGATCGGGCGGTAGCTTACGCCACCTAGCCATTTTGTCTTACCCTTTAAGCTTAGAATATTTAAATGTCAAAACTATATTCACTCCGTACGCAGCGCGCCGCAGCACGCCGCCTCGCGTCTGCGCTTTCGTGTCCCCTGCAAAATCGACCGTGGCTTTCCACAGTGTTTTGCTCCAGAATGGCACCAATTCGATACTCTGCTACGCAAGTGCAGCATATACAGTTACTCTAGTGGGTTTTAGTATTCCGTATACGAGCAAACGCAAGCGCTGAGCATTTGCGTTAGCGTTGCGTTGTCCACTCTGCGCATGTGCGAAGTCGCCATGCGCCAATCTAAGGCCGCAGTTTGTGCTCCGCGCACGCGCAGTGTGGAACACGCAACGCTAACACAAACGCAAAGGGCTTCTGTTCGCTCGTATACGCAATATTAAAACTTACAATTTTCTACGTGGCTCTGTATTTTCGAGCGGATTCTTCCCGTCTAACTTCTTTCTCTTCGTTCCCTTTTCCTCCTCAGAAGACGTGCTGCTCTTATCAGGAGGGGAGGGCGAGCAGGTCGAGAGGGAGCCCACTATGCCAAGCCTCTCATTGTAAGCTGGATCATTTTTTTTTCTTTCTGTCTGGCAAGGGGGTTCGTTCTTTCTATTGTCCGTTGCAACTCAAGCAGGGCGAGGTTAAGACGGGCCGGAGGAGGAAGCAGACGGAACGCTAAAGAGAGAAAAAGGAAAGGTTTCCCCCACCCTTCCCCAGCGTTCCGTCTGCTTCCTCCTCCCCGGCCCGTCTAACCCTCGCCCGACCTTCTTGAGTTCCCATTTTACTAACGCCCTGTCTGCTCTGCCAGCCTTTGCAGTAGCCGCCGAAACTAGAATTTATATATACACCAACACAGTGTTTACAAACAAAACCGGCTTTGCCCACACGAGGTGTGGGCACTGCGCGTGCGCAGAAACCACATTCGGAAGGAGTGCAGCGTTTGCGCATGCCCAGTAGCGGCAGCAGCGCCACCACACTGGCGTGACGTCAGCAAGCTGAGTTGGTTCATAGGTGGTATTCACTGAGCCAGCGTGTTCGATTTTGCCAGGGAGCGCCACCGCCGATCCGCCATCTTCGAGGTCACGGTTTGACCGGCTTGGGTACGCGGTCGTTCGTTGGTAGCGTGTGCTAATTTGATATAGTTGAAGAACCTTCGTTGATCAGAAGAGAGAAAAAAAGTTTATCTCAGGGGCGGGCCGTTTTAATGTGTGACTTGTTGCCGCCGAGTATACGTAAGTAAAGGCTGAGCCGCATGTAAGCAATTTGGCGAGCGACGAGACAGCGACGACAACCCGCTTCGCTGTCGCTCGCTCAGTCGCGCAACGAGGCGAACCGCATGGAAGCGACGGGAGCAAGCGACCAAGGTGATGAGCGACGATTTCTAGAAACCCAAAAACCGAGCGACGCCACGAGCGACCGTGAGAAATCTCCGTCGCTCGTCGCCGACTCCCGTCGCTGTCGCCGTCGCTCATCTCGTCGCTCGCTAAATCGCTTACATGCTGTTCACTCTTTACTGTCGCTCGTCGCGCAGCTCGGTTTTGTGATTACTAGAAAACTTAGCGCTGATCGCCTTGGTCGTTTGCACCCGTCGCTTTCATGCGGTCTGCCTCGTCGCGCGAGTGACCGAGCGACAGCGAAGCGGGTCGCCGTCGCTTGTCTCGTCGGTCGCCAGGTCGCTTACATGCTGTTTTTAAATCGTTCGGGCTAATGAAAAATTCGTCGCATTTTTCATTTGCTGCGCACTCGGTGAGCCGCACGGTATGTTTCTGCATAGGAACGAACGCCGAAAGCACGACGTATGACACGGAGGCGATGGAGCAGCACGGTTACACGGCCATAGCGCAGAAAATTCGCTAGAGAAAAAAAACAATACCAAAAAAACTAGCAAAACAAAACAAAGAGTAATCACACCATGCTACAGAACCACCAAAGTAGAAAAATCGCAGTTCTTGCAAAAGAGCTACCGCCGTGGGCACGGCGCGCGACACGGAGCCGAGGGAGCAACGCGGCCGCGGTGGGCAAGTCCGATAGCGACAAAAACGAACTAAAACGCGTAGAAAAAAATAATCCTATGGCGCTTTAAAGGGGTAGGGAAACGAAGTTACAGCGCTCTTTTTCTAGCTTGAATGTGTTGCATGTTGCACCCTAACCTCAAAAACACCAGTCTTCCGTTGAAAGGCACAAGAAAACTGATCTTAAAGCTAAATAAACGATCTTTCAATGCGCACCTGGTGGATGCATGCGGAGCCTATTTGGGAGGTAATCTAGCAACGTTGGGGAACTTGCTACGTAGTCGTGACGTAGCAGATTCCTTCGGAGCAGCGCCGCTCTTTGGCATTTCAACATTTTCCTTCTTAGCTTTCCTCCTCAACTCACAAATCGCGAATTGAACCAAACAGTCTAAGGAGACGGAAAGGAAGGACTCCCCGCTTTCTCGAACCCTCGTTTTCGCACCCGGATACAGCCATTCTCCCCGAAGATTAGCCAGTCGCTCAAAACTAGGGATGCCGCGAACTTTTTTCGAACCGAAGGTCGATGATCGAATCAAGCAGTTCGAAAGGTTCGAAAGATATCGGAATTTCGAACAAGAAATTCGATAATTTCCGAACTTTCGAACTCATTAATCTAAAGAATTCTAAAATTGTCGAACTTTCGATTCCTGAAAAGTCAAAAGTTCAACGAACTTCGAACTTTTAGGGTAAAAGTTCGAAGTTCGTCGACTTCGAAAGATGGGCGGGCGGTTTCATTTGGACTCAAGCAGTGAGGTACATTCGTAATTATTTTTTCTCACATTTTTACATGCGGTGCCGCATTTCTTCCGAAAGACAATGCCGTTTACTTCAATCATCTGGCATGCTTGGTTTTTAAAGAAATAGATTCCCGAGGGAGCGAGGAAGGACGACGCGTTTTTGACAATTGTCGTTTGTGCCATATTTGAAGCGCGCTATAGCCGAAGCTATTTATGGTAGAGATGTTAAACGTTTTAAGAATGATCTATGTATAGCCTATGTAAGTGTCGTCTTAAGATATGATTATTGTTGTTCAAGACGAGTTTCGAAGAAATATCCAAACATGTATCTACGGGAAATTATGCCCTAAACTTGGTAATTTTTTTCGCCGAAATTGTTTGAGGTATCACATTTAAATTAACACCACAGACAGTACGTATCATTACCATCTGTCGAATACAAATTACATCTATTGTTCTTTTCACGTTGAGGAATAAATTAACTCAGGGAAAAAGATTTCTAATATTGTTCAAATTCGGCACGTTATAAAAAAAAAATTTTTATTTTTTTTTTATTTTTTCATTTTACGTTTTTGTGACGTGCTTCTTTTAGCCTGTACACATTTTGGTAGGAGAAACCTGTTTTGTAGTTCTGGGCTTTTGAATATGCAAGAATACAACACTTCCGGCGGATTCTTGATAGTTTTTTTTTTTTTTTTCTCCAGCTTTTTATTTTTTGCATTGATTGTTATGTTTATTTATTTATTATTTTGTACCAATGGCACAGTTATTTAGGTCAAAAATACATAGCTTTAAACTTCCGAACCACCGAGCATGTGATGAGTAGTGCCTTCTGACAACGAGTTTCTAACAGTGACCATCTACGCGATCTTTTATGCAGTGAAGAGCGACAGTAGCTATACATATGCATAAATAATTTCAGATTAAAATAAGCTCGACCATGCCCTCTTTCCCCGTATTGTTTTCTTTAACAGTCCGAAATATCGGGGGGGGGGGGATACTGGAGCCCCCCCCCCCCCCCCCCTTCCCCCCATTTTTCCTCTTCCGACGCCACTGGTATGGTAGAACGCTCCTCGACCTCAAGTTGTGTCAGCTTCTGTGCTTTTTGCTCGGCGATTCTTTTGTCTCGGAAAATAAACCTCCAAAGCAATTACAAACTAAAAAAATGTCAAGGTGTAGGCGAGCTGGTGTATGGTGATCATGATGCAAAATCCCGAGACTGGGAATAAAATTCGAAAGAAATAGTTTAAGAAGAAAAAAAAAAGGGGACAGGACAACGTCTCAAAATAAGCTGAGTTGAGTTTGAGACTGCAATAAGATGAGCTGGCGGGCTAGTTGGTTGTCCATCATGACTTAAAATAGCGCAAAACAACAAGGAAGGAAGGACGAGGTAGACAGGAAGGGCGCTAACTGACAACTGACGTTTAATACGGTCTATAAAGAAGGAGAAGAAAGAAGTTACTGGTGTTATTGTATATGCAATAACACCAGTAACTTCTTTCTTCTCCTTCTTTATAGACCGTATTAAACGTCAGTTGTCAGTTAGCGCCCTTCCTGTCTACCTCGTCCTTCCTTCCTTGTTGTTTTGCGCTATTTTAAGTCATGAGTTTGAGACGTTGAACTGGGCTGAGTTTTCAGCTGAGTTGAGTTTGAGACGTTGTCCTGAGCTGAGTTTGAGACGTTGTCCTGTCCCCTTTTAGGAGCGAAGCTCCTTAGGGGCTAGCCATGTCCGTATGTCCGTCTCGTGTCCGGTGCTCGTGCTCCTGCTCGTGAGCTCACGTGCTCGTGTAAGGCAATAAAAAAAAGAAAAAAAAAATGAAAAAAAAAACTGATGAAAAATTATGAAATTAAAAAAAACAAAACAAAAAAAAAAGAAAAAAAACAAAAAAACAAATACGTTTCCGCAGTCGACAGGATTCGAACCTGTGCGGGGAGACCCCAATGGATTTCTAGTCCATTGCCTTAACCACTCGGCCACGACCGCTTTTTTTATTTCTTTATTTATTGCCGACATTGACATAGTACAACCAAAAAGTACAGTGCTGATTGATTGATTGATTGATTGGGGTTTCATGGCGCAAGGGCTACTAAGGCCAAAATGCGCCAAGAGTGGAACTATTGTATAAGCAAGGGTTTGGAAGAAGGAAGAGCTATATTAGCTGGTGATGTAATAAAACTATGTATATGAGATTGTATAAGTGTATACAGGATGAAGGTGAGTTCGGATTACTAATTAAAATCATAGTCGGTGTATAAGGTCGATGTCTTTAAGAAAATTAAACACACAAGCACGCGGAATCAGCGGCTGTTCGCCAAGTAAAATAACTAAGTGCAGTGGAGTATGTTCTCGATATATTTGCGAAAAATTTTTGAAACGATCTTGGTCATACTTCGGGCACTCAAGTAGGATGTGTGATATTGATAGAGGAATGTTGCAGCGTTCACACTCCGGAGC
Source organism: Ixodes persulcatus (assembly GCA_013358835.2). Taxonomy (NCBI): domain Eukaryota; kingdom Metazoa; phylum Arthropoda; class Arachnida; order Ixodida; family Ixodidae; genus Ixodes; species Ixodes persulcatus. The sequence continues at coordinate 16,990 of JABSTQ010005281.1, forward strand.
ATCCTCTCCACGCAAGAGATGTCCGTGGGTGAGACGCGTATGACCAATCCGTAGCCGGCACAATACCACCTCATAAAAGCGTTCCCGATGCCGGGCGCTCTCCCACTCACTTAGAAAAGGTTTTACAGCATGCAGTTTGTTATGTGTTTCATTATTCCATTCACGTTGCCACTTAGTTTGAATGCAACACTTCAAAGGGATGTGGTAGTCTTTGTATGGTATTTTATGTAGGTCTATTTGTCTCCCATTTGCAGAATTTGCAGCACTATCGGCCTTTTCATTACCTGGGATGCCGACGTGGCTTGGGAGCCAGCAGAAACTTATCTCAATCTGCTTGTACGAGGCAGCGAAAACTTTATTTTGTAATTCTAGAACAAGTGGATTTCTAATGCGCTTCAGTGATGTAGGTGCTCTTAATGAGCTCAAGGAATCTGTGTAAACAATTGAGCGGCGAAGCCTTTTTTTCGTAGCATAATCAACAGCTAAACAGCAGGGCATAAAGCTCAGCTGTCAGCATGGTGGCTGCATTTTGGATTCTCTTGATCTGTTTCACAGATGGCCCTATGAGAGCGCAGCCAACCACCGAGTCTGTTTTAGTCCCATCTGTATACAGACTTACGTACTGTTCATATTGATTTTGTAGCTGAAAGAATTCCTGCCTCATGACTTCATTTGGTATATCTTTTTTGGAATGTTTAGTCAGCGTAAGATCACAATTAATGATATGATAATCCCACGGGGCTATAGTGGTTAAGCATTGAACTACTGGAGGCCTGGGATCTAGTTCTACAGACGCAGCATAATTCATATTCCTGATTGCAAAAGGAGGAACAACGGTTGGTTTATTTTTAAACGTTCTCTGGAACCTGATGTTTTCGAGGTTATCGCGGGTAGGTTGCTGAGGGACAGAGCGAACTCTAATAGAATACATAAACCCCAGAGCAAACCTCCTACTTTCAAGGGATGGCTCATTAGCTTCTGCATACAGACTAAGTACCGGGGAGGTGCGAAATTCTCCAGTAGCCAATCGCAGTCCCTGGTGGTGAATGGGGTCCAACATCTTTAGGACTGATGCTCGGGCAGAGCCATACACAATGCTCCCATAATCAAGCCTGGAGCGAACAACCGCCCGGTATATGCGTAACAGACATAGTCTATCGGAGCCCCATGATACATGTGATAGAACCTTAAGTATATTCAGCGATTTCAGACATTTAAGTTTTAAGTTCCTAATATGTGGAACAAAAGTCAATTTCGAATCAAATACGAGTCCCAGAAACTTATGTTCCCTTTTTGTCGCTATTGGTATTCCATACATTTGTAAAGAAGGCTCTTGCAGAACTCCACGCCGGCGAGAAAAACACATACAGGCAGTTGTTTCTGGCGAAAATTTAAAACCATTTATGTCAGCCCATCCTTGTAACTTGTTAATTGCCAGTTGGACCTGACGTTCACATATTGAAGGATTACAGGACGAGATAGAAATTTGAATATCATCTACATATATAGAGTATCGCACGGAAGGAGGAATAGCACGGGCAATCGAATTCATCTTCCCATGCAGGGAGGTGTACTTAGCGTAACCCTTTCATTGTGAACTTCATTTTCTTGAAAAAAAAACCTGGAAAGGGTTGTTCACAATCTTACATAAAAAGTGCGACATTGCAAGTAACTTTGAATAGCACCTAGCATTCTACCTCGGACAGCAAGACCAAACAAATCCTGCGAAATTCCAAAACGCCAGGCCGTATCATATGCCTTCTCTAAATCAAAAAAGACAGAAACACAGTGTTGCTTATTTACAAATGCCTCCCGCACAGTGGTCTCAAATCGAACCAGGTGGTCGAGCGTGGATCGAAACGAACGGAAGCCGCACTGATATTTGTCTAGAAGGTTGCTTTTTTCTAGGTAATACATAAGTCTTTGTTTATCATTCTCTCCAGTGTTTTTGAGAGACAACTCGTTAGTGCTATCGGTCTGTAACTGGAAGCACATGAAGCATCCTTGCCTGGCTTAAGCAAGGGAATGACAGTGGCCACCTTCCAAGACGACGGGAAATGCCCCTCCGACCAAACACGGTTGAACAAGTACAAAACGAGTTCAAGTGTTGAGGGATGTAGGTGGCATAGCATAGTGTAGTGAATACCATCAGGGCCAGGGGCAGTCTGCTTGGGACTATGCAGTACTGCCTCAAGTTCATGTAGTGTAAATGGTACATTATAAGGTTCTTGATTGCCTCCTGAGGTACTTATAGATATTTTCTCGGCATGGAGTTTATGCTGAATGAAAGCTGGCGTATAGTGATCAGAGCTTGAGACAGACTCAAAATGCTCTCCTAGTAGGTTAGCTTGCTCCTCAATACTCTTGGGGCAGATTCCATGTCTAGTCAAAAGAGGGATAGAATATGCACGGTAGCAGCCATTGATCTTATGCACTCGATCCCATACCTCTTTGCAGGAAACACTGCTGTTTATGGAAGATGTGTATCTCTTGAAGCTATCTCGCTTAGACTTCCTGTGAATAGACCGAGCGCGAGATTTCATTATCCTAAAGGTGATGAGATTAGTTTGTTTAGGGTATCGGCGGAAAATTCCCCAAGCTTTGTTCTGTTTCGTTTTTGCTATGCGGCAGTCGTTATTCCACCATGGTTTCGGTTTCTTGGGAAGATGTGTTGATGTCATGGGTATGGCCATGATTGATGCTTCTAAGATATGCTTGGTGATATGCTCAGTTATGCGATCAATGGAGAGCTCATGGAGAGATGTACACGCTAAAAGGGATGCTTGTTTAAAGACTGACCAGTTTGCTTCGTCAAACTTCCAACGGGGAGTTCGCATTGGAAGTGTAATTGGTCGCCCAATGCGATTTAAAATTATGGGAAAAATGGTCACTTCCAAATGGGTTAGGATTGACCCCCCATGAGAAAAGAGAGAACAATGTTGGGTCACAAAGTGACAGGTCAATGGAGGTGAATGAGCAGGTTGGAGCACTAAAATATGTAGCCTGCGAGTTGTTGAGCAAGCATAATCCCGTAGAAGAAATAAATCGTTCAATCATTGATCCTCGCGTATCACATCTTCCACTCCCCCATATAGGGTTATGAGCATTAAAATCTCCAAGGATTAAAACTGGTCGTGGAAGTTGGTCATACAGACACTGAAGTTCGTCCCGAGTTAGAGGATGATTAGGAGGTATGTAAATGGAGCAAACTGTCATCAAGCGGTCAGACAATACACGAACTGCCACAGCCTCTAATGTAGTATTAAGGGGTACCTCAATACATGGAGTAGATCGCTGAACTATTATTGCTACCCCACCTGAGGTGTGGGAAGAATGTAGGCGGTCTTTTCGAAAAACATGAAAGTGCCTTAAAAATCCAGAATGGTTGTGATTCAAATGGGTTTCTTGAAGGCAAAAGATTAATGGGTGATGATGGTCTAACAAATAGCACACATCATCATAGTTATGTAGCAATCCTCGACAGTTCCATTGGAGGAGGACTTCTTCCATCTTATGTAAGGTGGTATTTTTCAGAGACTGTCTAGCTAAACTTTGTAGTCAATTTTAATTCGAGGTGCATTTTTCTTTTTGGACGTATCTTTCGGCCTACCTGTAGTATCACAGGTGGCCGAGGGTAATGACTCTAAACTAGAGTGGGGCCTGTCCTCCTGGGACTGGGGCCCGCTCTCGTCCATCGGTTCATCTGGAGCCGCTGCTGGAAGACCCTTAGAGTTCTCCAGCCCAGGCGGCTGGCCAGGTATACGAGAGCCACCAGAGGCACGAGAGAGACCACGGCCTTTAGGTGGCTGGGTTGCAGGGGGTGCACAAGGCACAGTCCCCTGTGCTTGATTTTTAGTGGATCCCGACGGACGGGCATCCACCTTTCGGTTCGAGGGCGGGGCTGCTAGCACCGCTCCTGCTGAGGTTGAGGGGGACAAAAAAGGGTTACACAAACCGTCCAAGGACGTCTGTGTTCCCGTTGTAGCTGTTGGCCGTGCAGGTCCCCGGCGCACGGCATCAGCATAGGAGCCCAATGATTGAACCGTGTAGCGTTTCTTGGCCTCTGGGTAGCTGACGTTTTCTTTTGTTTTGATAGTCAAGATCTCTTTCTCCTGCTTCCACAGAGGGCATGCACGTGAGTATGCTGGATGGGGTCCTTTACAGTTTGCACAACACAGTGAGCTTTCGCACACATCAGCTACATGCTCCGTGCTCCCACATTTGCGCATGTGTCTCTTCCACGGCAGCTGCGCGAGCCGTGCCCAAACCGCTGGCACCTAAAGCACCTTTGGGGTTTGGGATATACGGCCGGACGCGACAGTTTATGTAGCCAGACTTTCAGATGCAGGGAGACAATGACGCTCAAAGGTGACTATGAGATGTTTAGTGGGAGTTTCTGATCCATCTTTCCGGAACATGATCCTCTTTACGGCAACTACTCCAGAAGAGCGAAGGCCTTCAAGGATCTCTTCTTCGCTGCTGTGCAGAAGGTCGTCCTCAGAGATGACCCCACGAATGGTGTTTAGGGTGCGGTGAGGAGACACTGTGACCTTTACATCTCCAATGGTGTTCAGAGTGAGCAAAGCAATGCTTTGTTTCTTCGAGTTTACTTCCACAAGCAGGTCTCCGGAATACAGTTTTTTCGCATTATAATCGTCTCCAAGGCACGAGTCAAGGACTTTTGCAACAGCAAAAGGCGAGAGCTTGGACATTGGACGCTGATCATTTTCTGAATGAAGTACAAAGAACTTCGTAAACATGTCTGATTTAGACTCTTTAGCTATGACAAGAGGTTCGGGGCGCAGGCGCTTGCCTAGTCGCCACGAACCGGGTTTTGGTTTAGGAGGGGCAGCCATAAAAAGGCAAAAAAACTTCGGCACCTGTGGCGCACCACCCACCACGGAGTCCAACAAGGGGACAGGCAACACCTCATAACAGTACGGGCTTGTCTGAGAATGCTGCTCTGCCAGTGCTACCAAGACGCTATAACCAAGTGTGGTTTAGACGAGAGTATCTATTGCCACCCAAGGTTAGCCCTTGCCGCCAAAGAAGGGAGAAAAAGGAGCAAGAGAAATGAGAAAGAAATGAAGGAAACAGGACAGGTAAAAGTCAAAGATCGGAGGGGGATAGTAGAAGAAAAGGCGACTAGACTGAATCATCCTGGCCGGGCCTTACCAGGACTCCCGTCTACGAGAAGCAGGGGCCGAAGTGGTGTATTGCCTCACCCGGGGGGCCCCGAAGGGTCCAAACCTACCCCAGGCTCGACTCAACCACCAGGATGCCCTTTTCCTCGGACACGGGAAAGCCACGCACAGCCATACGTGGGCGGGCGAACCCGCATGGCTCGGGGTCCGTGGAGACGCCACTCTCCAAACACCTGCTTTCACAGGTGCCCCCTGCGGGGCACTTGGAGTGCAGTTTCTCCAGGAACCGTAGTATATTTAAACGCAAAATAAAGGATAGCTCTTTGTTTTCGATTTTACGTTTTTTTTCTAATTTTTAATGCTAAAATTCTATTGTAAATATACGTACTTTCCGTCATAATTTCGTTCTGTCCAGTCTTTTCCCCAGAGCGCAATCCCTCCCGGGACCGACAGTCACATTGACCACTGTACGATAGGAGCTTACCGTTCAGACCAGCGTTCCAGCGTGACTATCCGCACGTCGATCGACTGCACCTAATTCCTCAAGTGGTCTGAAACTCTTTAATGTAAAGCGGAACGTCAACCTGCGACACCCCGCCCCCTCCAATCAAGGCCCGACCAGCGGCATCAATGCCGACAGTTTACGTCATCTCATCTCGTTGTTACACCACTGATGCGCGAACACACGGTCACATCGGCGATAATTCCAGTCTTCTCTTCACTACGCACAACACTGCCGTCACGATGTTGCTGCTATGTTGCTGACACGCAGAAATACAGAACCACGTTGAACGCCGGTTGGCACTCGGCACGGGAAAACAGAACCGAATTCAGCACGGAAGGCACCCAGGCAGCCGGCAGGAAAACCGGCCTGCCTTGGACGCAGTTCCTGCGATTTCCATAACGTCGAAAACGTCGACACAGTTCCGCGTGGTTCCGCTACTGTAGTTCCGCGTGGCAATGCAGAAACGGCCATCTTAACCAGTGTACGTAGCGCTGCTGGCACTGCCCGTAACTTCGCTGTTTCTAGCGGCTTCGTGTGCTCGTTTGATAAAATTAGTGGTACAAACGTCAATGCAACCAAAATGTTCTGCACGTTTGGACTAGAAGACGGAATTACAGGCGGCCTTCGCTGCCACTGAAGCTTAATCAACTTAACAACATTTATTAAACAACGTGTGCGTAGTGCTCAAAAAACGAAACCGAAAGAAGATGAGTTGGGAGGGCGAAAGCAGCGAAAGCTTTCTCCTGTCTGCCTGGAGAAGGAGGAGAACGTCTCGTTCCTCTCTCCTTCTCATGTCCGCTTGGAGGCCCGTCAGTAGAAGGGAGGAAGACGCGCCGTTGCTATCTTTTTCCTGCATTTTTTCTTAGAGTGCGCTTTTTTCTTTATGAATGTCGAAAACTCTACGGAAAAAGAAACGACTGAAGGACCGACCTCGTCGTCTTGGCCCCTGCGTCAACGGCTTAGCTCCAACCTGGGTGCCCAAATCCTGTTTATCAAACAGCGTGCTGATGAAGCTTGTAGCAATGATATTTATATAGTTTTCCTTGGCGTCGGTGGATAATAAGGACTTTAATTTTTCTTCCGTCGGTCTGGGTTTTGTTTATTTTTGATTTGATAAGTTAAAAAAAAAAATTAACAAAGCAAAAAAAAAAAAAAAACATCGGTTTTTTACAGGGATCGAATCCTCGACCGCTTGATCAGTAGCGCGATGTCCTACCCCTGCACCAACTATTTTTTTTTCTTTATTTCCTGTTTAACACATTATACAGATACATTCAGACACTGCACATCAGGCCCTAGAAAGGTTTCAGATCAACAAGATTATCTAGTACAGGCAGCCATTCCGACGGTTCACTCTGCATCTTTATGACTTCTCTTAAATAGCACATACTCTCAATGAAGTAATCTTTAACCGGTCGTACAACCAAATCGGCATGTCGAAGAGCCATCCTAGACTGCCACATACTGTGGAGACTCAGCAACATAAACGTGTCATAAGGCACGTCCTCCTCATTGTCTGTCGTGAGGAAACGTATTCCATGAGGTGTTATCGCCCCTGCACCAACTATACAAGGAGGAACTTACGCTCTTCCTTTCGTCTTGCCGTCCGTTCCTCCCTTCTCAGGGGGGCGTGTTCAACGCAAGGAGGAACACCCTGCTGGAAATGGCAGGCCTTTTCCCATTGAAATGCATAGCCAAAACCTATGAGCATGAATGTGCAATTGGCGCCGATGAGAAAACCCAATGTTTTGCACATTGGTGCCACTGGAAATGCTGCAGAGAAGCCGCAGCACGGGGGAAGGCACATGAAAAGGTTGAGGAGAAGTCAGCTTTAGGGGGCAAGTGCCATGATGCCAATTGTGTCAATGTGCACGACACTCAGTTTGCTCATTGCCGCTCATTGCAGCCAGTGGCGCTATGCGGTAGAGCCATTGTACGGAAGATAGTAATGAGCCATGCACTGCAGAGAAGCGAACTCGGTGCAGTATGGCATAGTGACAATGCTGAATTGCCAGATTAGCACATGAAAGGCAAATCAACAACCCTATCGGTTTTATTTGTTGCCTTTTTCGGTTACATGTGGTGATATACGGGCTTTTTCATTTTAATTCGAACATCTTTTTATTTAGTTTTTTCATATGGCGCGAGTTACGTGCAATGGCACTCAGGCAAGAAAATAACTGTCACGATATGTTGACTAATTAACCGAAATTTGTTACTGATGTTTGGCACATTGGTTCTATTGGGAATGCTGCAGAGAAGCTGCATCACAAAGGAAGATGCAAACATAAATTTAGAAGAAGCCAACTTTACAGGGCTTTCACTAAGTTGCCACTGGAGTCAATGTGCGCACCACTCAATTTTCTCATTGCAGCCAGTGGCAGAGCCATCGTACGGGAGATAGCAATAAGCTATGCACTACAGAGAAGCAAACTCGGTGCAGTATGGCATACAGTGACAATGCTCCATTTCCAAATTAGCATATGAAAGGCTAATCACAGCCCTGACAGTCTTATTTGTGGGTTCTTTTTTTTTTTTTTTGCGACATGTGGTGATATACGGGCTTTTTAATTTTAATTCAACATTTTTTTTTTTTTTAATATGGCGCAAGTTACGTGGAATGATACTCAGATAAGAGGATGACTGTCATGATATGCTGACTAATTAACCAAAATTTGTGACTGATGTTTGACACATTGGTTCTATTGGGAATGCTGCAGAGAAGCTGCATCACAAAGGAAGATGCAAACATAAATTTAGAAGAAGCCAACTTTACAGGGATTTCACTAAGTTCATATCCAGATACCGAAGGACTGAGTCTGTCAGTGCAATGCTCATCCAACTCAACTTTCCACCATTGGAAGAACGAAGGAGAGTGGCCAAATTAAAACTGCTGTATTTGATACAAAACAAAAGGTTAAACACAGATTCCCTGCTGGAAACGGCAGGCCTTTTCCAATTGAAATGCATAGCCAAAACCTGAGCATGAATGTGCAATTGGCGCCGATGAGAAAATCCGATGTTTTGCACATTGGTGCAACTGGAAATGCTGCAGAGAAGCCGCAACACGGGGGAAGGCACAAGAATAGGTTGAGGGAAAGTCAACTTTAGGGGGCAAGCGCCATGATGCCAATGGACCTTTTTCCAGTAAGCGTCTGCGCACGCGCACACCCTTTCCCCCTTGACCTTGACCGCCCTTTCGCCATTCTTGGGGGGCACTCTTCTGTTGCGACACTAATCTGTTCCTACTGGCGAAGGCGAGTCCGGTTGCCCTCCATTTGTAGTAGGCGGCGAAACCGTCAGGAGGCACTCCTTACTGGAAAAAGGTCCATTGTGTCAATGTGCACGTCGCACGACACTCAGTTTGCTCATTGCCGCTCATTGCAGCCAGTGGCGCTGTGTGGCAGAGCCATTGTACGGGAGATAGCAATGAGCCATGCACTGCAGAGAAGCGAACTTGGTGCAGTATGGCAGTGACAATGCTCAATTGCCAAATTAGCACACCCGGCAAAATATTTTCTATGGGACCGATAGAGATTTTTATGGGATCAATAGGATTTCTATCGTACCAATGGGCATTTCTACTGGGCCGATAAAAAGTTATGTCGTACCAATACAGACTTCTATTGTACCATTAGGAACTTCTATGGGACAAGTCAGGCACGTAGCCAGAATTTTGGTTGGGGGGGAGCCTGTTGATGACAAAATGCTGTATGAGGGGGAGGGGAGAGAGGAGGTCCCAGCAAAATGGAAGATTTCGCCCCCCCCCCCCCCCCCGCCCCCCCTGGCTACGTGCCCGGAGGCTGGGACAAGTAGAAACTTCTATGGGAACAACACGAATGTCTTCTGGTCCAATACAAGTGCCTACTGGTCCTTCTATAGGAGCAATAACAAGTTGTACTGGTTAAACTGAAAGCTTCATTGGTCAAATGAAATGCATTTCGGATCGAGAACTTTTAATGGTCGACTGGATATTTCTATTGGACCATTTGAGATGAGGATCACACAGAACATGAAATCTATTAAGTGGGCATCTATCAGGTTAAACAGTACGCTTAGTGGAGAAATGAAACGTGTTATATACTAAAGTTTTATGTTTTCAGCACAGGAAAATACTTTTAGCGCAGTCATACCCGATGGCAGGCACGCAGCCAGGATTTTGATTCGCCCATGACAAAATGCTGTATGAGGGGGAGGGGGGAGTTGAGGCCCCACTAAATGGAAGGCTTGGGGGGGGGGGGGGGGGGGCAGGCCCCATGGGTCCCCCCTTCCCTACCCCCCGCAGATACGTGCCTGCCCGATGGGCCCGATGTCTTGTCTGTTTGTCTTAAATGTCCATCTTTCGTTATCGTAAACCGATGGGTTCCTATCTGCCAAATAAACCTTTTCTTTTTAGCTATATAACTTAATTAAATTAAACATTCAGTTAATAAAGTGAAGATGAACTCTTTTTTTCATATGTCTTAGAATTTCCTGATTACTTTCGTATTGTCCTCTTTCGTGTTATAAAACATGCGGCTGCCAGTGGAACATAAAAAAAAAAAAGACTATGGGGAACGGGAACATTGTGTGTGCTATAGTACGCACAAGGTTTATGAATAATTATATATAGGCAAACCACGAAATTCAGGTATCATCGGAGCTCTGCAGTTTTAGCGGTGTATTCTGTCCTCTTGTTTTCCAGGATGTCTCAGTAACCGTAATAGCGTAAAACGATTTTTAAAAAGTGTCCATTTAAGAACTTCTAGCTCCATTTTCCACCAACTCGATTATGTATTCACATTCGACTTTACTCCGTTTTATTCAGTTTTACCTGGTTTCGGAGTGGAACCTTCTCGATTTTATATAAATTTCGCTCCAGAACCGAGCAAATCGGAGTAAAACCGGGTCAAAAATAAAATAACACTGACTCAAAAATCCTATTATCACCTCTCACGATTTGTCAAAAGCTCTCTGTGACTTCCGACATCAGAACTTCATAACTTTGGCGGAGTTGGCCAAAACAATGCGATACTTCAGGCTTCCATTTTGCCATGTGAACGTATCCTGATTGAGCCCTAGCAGAGGCTACGCGCTCGTTCTGGGGCGGCAGATCACGTGCACATTCTATCGTGCGCATGCTTTTTATTAACAGAAAAAAAAAAGAAGCCGGTAGTGCCGAATAACATCGAATAATTCAATAACACCATAGACGTCATTAAAAAAGCACATAAAATGCACATCAAACAAACACACACACCGACCCCATCCCCCCGCCCCCCCCCCCCCCCCCCCCCCCCACACACACACACACACACACACACGAAATAAGGATGACCTTCCCGAAATTATGATTGCACTTTGTTTCACACAGAGTAGGTGTCAGGCAGCGATTTCCACTTTGTAGTTGAGCAAGGAAGTTCCTTTTTGAAAGGCATTTTACGCCCACGCTTGTTGGCAGTTTGGGCCTTTAGTTTGGCTTCTGGCTTTCCAATGCTGTACTTTTCCTTGGTGCCGGGAAGAGTGTCCACTCCAGCAAGGAAGTTTTCGAGATTCAAAAGCCCTTCAACCTGCGTCCAATTAAGACCAGCCGAACAGGATACGTCGGACTCGTTACATTCGACTTTGGCAGTGGCCTCTTCGGAAACTTGGACAGGAAATTCTCTTCAAATCTCCCGTCGCCTTTCACCATTTATCACTTGTGTCTTCACTAACTGGCCCAGTACTGTGATCGCTTCCGATTTCATTGGTACTACTTAGTTCACCGGGATTTTCTGTCTCACC